>WNWK01004738.1:0-27500 GCA_009830355.1 Cherax destructor
CTATAAGAACATAAGAAGAACATAAGAAAGAAGGAACACTGCAGCAAGCCTACTGGCCCATGCGAGGCAGGTCCAAAAGATTAATGCCAACAGCATTTGGTGTTCCCAGGCGGTCACCCATCCAAGTACTAACCAAACCCAACGTTGCTTAACTTCGCTGATCGGACGAGAAGCGATGCGTTCAACGTGGTATGGCCGTTCAAACACCTTAACTACTGGGAACGCCTGGTCATAGACCGGGCCGCGGAGACGTCGATCCCCGGAATGCCCTCCATGTAGACTACCACCACTACCCCACCACCACACTACTACCACCACCATCACTACTACCACCACTACTACACCACCACTACTACTACCACCACCACTACTACCACCACCACTACACCACCACCACTACCACCACCACTACACCACTACTACTACCACCACCACTACACCACCACCACTACTACTACCACCACCATCACTACTACCACCACTACTACACCACCACCACTACACCACCACCACCACTACCACCACCACTACACCACCACCACTACTACTACCACCACCATCCTACACCACCACTACTACCCACCACCACTACACACCACCACCACTACCACCACCACTACACCACCACCACTACTACTACCACCACCATCACTACTACCACCACTACTACACCACCACCACTACACCACCACCACTACCACCACCACTACACCACCACCACCACTACCACCACCACTACACCACTACTACTACCACCACTACTACTACCACCACCACTACACCACCACCACTACACCACCACCACTACCACCACCACTACACCACCACCACCACTACACCACCACCACCACTACACCACCACCACCACTACACCACCACCACCACTAAACCACCACCACCACTACACCACCACCACTACACCAACACCACTACACCACCACTACACCACCACCACTACACCAACACCACTACACCACCACCACTACACCACCACCACTACACCACCACCACTACACCACCACCACCACTACACCACCACCACTACACCACCACCACTACCACCACCACTACACCACCACCACCACTACACCACCACCACTCACCCCACTACACCACCACCACTACACCACACCACCACTACACCACCACCACCACTACACCCACCACCACCCACTACACCACCACCACTACACCACACCACCACCACCACCACTACACCACCACCACTACACCACCACCAACCACCACTACACCACCACCACTACACCACCACCACTCACCACCACCACCACCACCACCACCACTACACCACACACACCACCACCACCACTACCACCACCACTACACCACCACCACCACTACACCACCACCACCACCACACTACCACCACCACTACACCACCACCACCACCACCACCACCACTACACCACCACCACACCACCACCACCACTACACCACCACCACCACTACACCACCACCACTACACCACCACCACCACTACACCACCACCACTACACCACCACCACAACACCACACCACCACTACACCACCACCACTACACCACCACCACTACACCACCACCACCACTACACCACCACCACTACACCACCACCACTACACCACCACCACCACTACACCACCACCACTACACCACCACCACTACACCACCACCACTACACCACCACCACCACCACCACCACCACTACACCACCACCACCACTACACCACCACCACCACTACACCACCACCACCACTACACCACCACCACCACTACACCACCACCCCCTACACCACCACCACCACTACACCACCACCACCACTACACCACCACCACCACTACACCACCACCACCACACCACCACCACCACTACACCACCACCACCACTACACCACCACCACCACTACACCACCACCACCACTACACCACCACCACCACTACACCACCACCACCACTACACCACCACCACCACTACACCACCACCACCACTACACCACCACCACTACACCACCACCACCACCACCACCACCACCACACCACCAACAATATCACGTTATGGACAGTCTGGCTCCTCAGAAGCAATTTTCCAGCTGTGGGAGGGGGGGGAAGCACCCCCCCTTCGTCTGGCGCCACGGGTGCCACGCCCGTCCCTGGTACTGTATGTGTGTTATGTGTGTGTGTATGTGTGTGAATGTGTGTTTGTGTGTGTGCGGTGTGCGTGTGTACTATAAGGGATCTGTGTACGTGATTAGACTCTTAATTAAAAGATTATAATGCACGTACACGTCCGTGCACGCGGTGAATGAAGTATGTTCATGGCATGCAGAATTAACACGTGCACACACACACACCTGGCCAAGCACGTCAATAATTTAGAGAAAGTGGAAACGTTTGCAACAAGACTAGTCCCAGAGGTAATGGGAATGTCCTACGAGATGTTAAGGGAAATCGACGTGACGACACTGGAGGACAGGAGGGTTAGGGGGGACATGATAACGACATATAAAATACTGAGAGGAATTGACAAGGTAGACAGACAGGATGTTCCAGAGATGGGACACAGCAACAAGGGGTCACAGTTGGAAGTTGAAGACTCAGATGAATCACAGGGATGTTAGAAAGTATTTCTTCAGTCACAGAGTGGTCAGGAAGTAAAATAGTCTGGGAAGTGATGTAGTGGAGCCAGGATCCATACATAGCTTTAAGAAGAGGTATGATAAAGCTCTTGGAGTAGGGAGAGATTGGACCTAGTAGCAACTAGCAAAGAGACGGGGCCAGGAGCTGTGACTCGACCTCTGCAACCACAAATAGGTAAGAACATACACACACACACACACACACACACACAGGAGCTATGACTCGACCCCTGCAACCACAACTAGGCGAGTACACACACGCACAATCACACACATCTCCCTCACACATCTCCCTCACACATCACACACATCTCCCACACACATCTCCCTCACACATCTCCCTCACACATCACACACATCTCCCTCACACATCACACACATCTCCCTCACACATCTCCCTCACACATCACACACATCTCCTCACACATCACACACATCCACTCCTCACACATCTCCCTCACACATCTCTCACACACACATCTCCTCACACATCCACACATTCCTCACATCACACATTCCCTCACACATCCCCATCTCCTCACACATCTCCTCACACATCACACACATCTCCTACACATCACACACATCTCCCTCACACATCACACACATCTCCCTCACACATCACACACATCTCCCTCACACATCACACACATCTCCCTCACACATCACACACATCTCCCTCACACATCACACACATCTCCCTCACACATCACACACATCTCCCTCACACATCACACTTCTCCCTCACACATCACACACATCTCCCTCACACATCACACATCCCACACATATCCCACACACATCACACAATCACACATCACACACACACACACACACTAAATAGAAGGGATAGGAAGGGATGGTCATGTTTGGGTTAGATTCCAGACATGTTTTTATGTCTCCCCCTCCCTCCCTCCCTAACTCCCTCCCTCCCTCCCTCCTTCTATCTCTCTCTCTCTCTCATCCGTCAATAATAATTACATTAACAAATAATAATAGTAAGTCCTGGGTGGTCGTTAAGGTCGTATCAATCAGCCGGTGGTCATTAGCTGGTCGTTAAGGTCGTATCAAGCAGCGGATGGTCATTAACTCGTCGTTAAGGTCTTATCAAGCAGCCGGTGATCATTAACTGGTCGTTAAGGTCGTATCAAGCAGCCGGTGGTCATTAGCTGGTCGTTAAGGTCGTATCAAGCAGCGGATGGTCATTAACTCGTCGTTAAGGTCGTATCAAGCAGCTGGTGATCATTAACTGGTCGTTAAGGTCGTATCAAGCAGCCGGTGGTAATTAACTGGTCGTTAAGGTCGTATCAAGCAGCGGGTGGTCATTAACTGGTCGTTAAGGTCGTATCAAGCAGCCAGTGGTCATTAACTGGTCGTTAAGGTCTTATCAAGCAGCCGGTGATCATTAACTGGTCGTTAAGGTCGTATCAAGCAGCCGGTGATCATTAACTGGTCGTTAAGGTCGTATCAAGCAGCCGGTGGTCATTAACTGGTCGTTAAGGTCGTATCAAGCAGCTGGTGATCATTAACTGGTCGTTAAGGTCGTATCAAGCAGCTGGTGATCATTAACTGGTCGTATCAAGCAGCGTGTGATCATTAGCTGGTGGTTAAGGTCGTATCAAGCAGCTGGTGATCATTAACTGGGCGTTAAGGTCGTATCAAGCAGCTGGTGATCATTAACTGGTCGTATCAAGCAGCGTGTGATCATTAGCTGGTGGTTAAGGTCGTATCAAGCAGCTGGTGATCATTAACTGGTCGTGAAGGGCGTATCAAGCAGCTGATCATTAACTGGTCGTTAAGGTCGTATCAACCAGCCGGTGGTAATTAACTGGTCGTTAAGGTATCAAGCAGCGGGTGGTCATTAACTGGTCGTTAAGGTCGTATCAAGCAGCCGGTGGTCATTAACTGGTCGTAAAGGTCGTATCAAGCAGCCGGTGGTCATTAACTGGTCGTTAAGGTCGTATCAAGCAGCCGGTGGTCATTAACTGGTCGTTAAGGTCGTATCAAGCAGCCGGTGGTCATTAACTGGTCGTTAAGGTCGTATCAAGCAGCGGGTGGTCATTAACTGGTCGTTAAGGTCGTATCAAGCAGCCGGTGGTCATTAACTGGTCGTAAAGGTCGTATCAAGCAGCCGGTGGTCATTAACCGGTCGTTAAGGTCGTATCAAGCAGCCGGTGGTCATTAACTGGTCGTTAAGGTCGTATCAAGCAGCTAGTGATCATTAACTGGTCGTTAAGGTCGTATCAAGCAGCCGGTGATCATTAACTGGTCGTTAAGGTCGTATCAAGCAGCCGGTGGTCATTAACTGGTCGTTAAGGTCGTATCAAGGTGTGTTCCTGCTCACCTTCCTGCTGATGCCTGTACACAGCACAGGTGTAGTCTTGTGGCATGTACACAGTACAGGTGTAGTCTGGTGGCCTGTACACAGTACAGGTGTAGTCTGGTGGCCTGTACACAGCACAGGTGTAGTCTGGTGGCATGTACACAGCACAGGTGTAGTCTGGTGGCATGTACACAGCACAGGTGTAGTCTGGTGGCATGTACACAGCACAGGTGTAGTCTGGTGGCATGTACACAGCACAGGTGTAGTCTGGTGGCCTGTACACAGTACAGGTGTAGTCTGGTGGCCTGTACGCAGCACAGGTGTAGTCTGGTGGCCTGTACACAGTACAGGTGTAGTCTGGTGGCCTGTACGCAGCACAGGTGTAGTCTGGTGGCCTGTACGCAGCACAGGTGTAGTCTTGTGGCCTGTACGCAGCACAGGTGTAGTCTGGTGGCCTGTACACCTGTTAGTAACTGCACGATAAATACCAGTGTAGGAATGAGCAAAAACATCAGAGTGAAATATTTTGCTTCACCAAATGTGTGTGCAGTTATGAACAATATTTACATTGAATATGTACAGTGGGACAATTTGTCAGAAAGAAACAGTGAGACCTGTGTTGGACCAGACTCTGGAGGTAAGTCTGCCAGTGTTGATCCATCAGATCCAGACATCACTTCACAGAATTGTAGGACTTTATCGTGATTGGCTGAGTTGAACCAGGTGGCTTAGCCTAGCAGTGGGGCCCCTCTCGCTATACTCTTAATTCCTGGTTAGTTGGTTGGGAGGGCATGCCTATATGGGCGTCTGACATACCTCAAATAACTAATGTGCTCTTAGCATGCCACACCACCACATTAGGGCATTAATAGCCAAGACTAGGCATCCCTCCATGGGTAGTGTGCCCCCATGTGTGTGTGTACTCGCCTAGTTATACTCACCTAGTTGTGGTTGCAGGGGTCAAGTCACAGCTTCTGAGCCAGCCTCTTCACTGTCTCTACTTAGGTCGCTCTCCCTGTTCCATGATCTTTATCATACTTCTTCTTAAAGCTATGTATTAATCCTGCCTCCACTACATCACTTTCCAGAATATTCCACTTCATGACAACTCTATGGCTGAATAAATACTTTCAAACATCAATGTGGTTCATCTGAGTCTGACCCCTTGTTGCTGTGTCCCATCTCTGGAGCATCCTGTGTGTAGTGATGGGTGGTGCCTTGGTGATGGGTGGTGCCTTGGTGATGGGTGGTGCCTTGGTGATGGGGGGTGCCTTGGTGATGGATCTTCTGCTTCACCCAAGTCACAACCACTGTCAACACCACCATGAATTACTAATGGAACCGTCTTTCCTCTCACCCATCCAACTCAGTAAACATTGCTAAACCCGAAGTTTAATGTTAAGCATGAAGCTTAGAGTGAGTCAGCAGACAGTGAGGGGAACGTAGGTCCAGGACACTTGTGGAAGGGACCAGTGTGTCCCACTGGTCCAGTTTTACTTATTTACTCTTTGACCATGAGGGCAAAAAAAGAGGTTAGCCATTTTTTCCCAACACAAAAATACATCATAACAAATCAAGCTCTGGAGGGACGAGTGAGATTATCCTTGCCAGTGATGCTCCAGATGATGCTGTAGTGTTGCAGGCGCAACATCCAGGGCATGAGACCAGTGTTGTTGTTTCTCACGGAGCTGAGGTAGGTCACTGGGTTGTGGTCCAAGTGTGATGTTGAGGACACTATGAACCACCACCAGTGTTACCTTCTATATTGTGGGATAAGCTCACTGATAGCTTTTAAACTTGTTTAAATAGTAAGCCACCGGATGAAGGACTCCCTCACCACAAGCTTGAACACACAGGCATCAGCCTGTAACAAAATGACTTTGTATAATCTGGAGACAATAATATATTTCTACAAGTACATGTACAAGGTATACAGGCCTAGATGACCTCAATAACATACTACTATATAGAAAGCGCCTTGTTATGCAGAGCATTTCCCACAAATAGGTCAATTTTGTCCCGGGATGCGACCCACACCAGTCAACTAACACCCAGGTACCCATTTTACTGCTAGGTGAACATGGACAGCAGTTGTCTTATGGAAACACATCCTAATGTTTTCCAGCCGTACTGGGATCGATCCCCGGACCTCAGTGTGTGAGCTGAGTGCGCTAGCGATCGAGCTATGGAAGCAGCACATAAAAGACTCCTGATGCGGTCAAAGACCTCTTGACAACTATAAGAATAGGTATACCTAACTTTATAACTGGTAAGAGAGGCTGGGGATGGGGGGCTACGACTGCAAAATTACGACAGAACCTATAAAATCCTATCATTCTTAAAAATCTTTGAAGAAACTTCTTATCCTCGGGAACAGAATAATTTTGAATGGCCAAGATTTTTGAAAATTTAGATGCCACTTTACCACTTCTATTTCATGACCTGAGAAAGTTATAGTAGATTGGCCATAAGATGACTTACTATGGCTAACAGTTAGCTTGAATTTCTTTAAGACAGGACACATGTTGATTCCACGTATCAGAAACTATAACTGTATCTAGTTAGGCCGTCGTGCCTTTAAATGTTTTGACAACCTGATGGATCAGCTTTAGGAACGAGGCGGACGAGTTCCTCATCCCAATGAGGGTCACAGTATATTGATAGTGACCTGGAATTATGAAGGCAGAAATCTCCATTGCTTTATCTGGTAAAAGTACCTGGTGGTAACCTCTAAAGAGATCTAGTTTAGAAACGAAAGTAGCCTTACCCACAAAGTCCACTATATCGTCTATACGTAGAAGAGGGTAACCATCCAGTATTGTGGCCTCATTCACCTTGTGGTAGTTAGTACTCATCCGGAATCCTCCATCAGGCTTCTTAACAAGGAAGCACAGTGAAGCTCACGGCCTGGACGAGTCCTCCATCAATCCAGGTTCTAACAGAAACTGTTTTATGCTGAAGTAGCTTCTGTTTTCCAGGCTTAGCTCTGTAGTGAGAGTTTAATGGGTTTAGCAGTTCCTACGTCCACATCGTGATAACCCAGGCTGCACATTTTAAAAACATCCCAAAATATGTCTGGATAGGTTTGTAGAAGGGTGGTTAATGTTACTACTTGGTCTTCTACAAGTCCCGACATTATGGGATAGGATCCTGGAGGATGGCTGAGTTACGAAGCCTGATTTGAACCACCGGAATTGTGTACAGGGAGTCAGGGTCGTCCACATGGTCAGGGACAGAGGACAAGGTCATTACTGGGACCTTAGGCGACTCAAAGATTTTTTTAATCTGATTAATTTGGTAGATTTTACCCACGTTGGATTTATTAAGAGGTGCTACTACGTTGTTTTAATCTGACTTTTTTGATCACTTTCATCGGTCCCATTAACCTTGCTTTCAAGGTGTGACCAAACACAGGTTCCTGGACCAACACCTTGTCTCCTGGGTTAAAGAAGCGACATTTAGCAGTTTTGTCATATCTCTGTCATGTTGTTTTGAGCGGATGTTAGGTTGGTCTTAGCCAGCTGACGTGGTTGGTCTTAGCCAGCTGACGTGGTTGGTCTTAGCCAGCTGACGTGCTACGTACATTCTTGATGTAGGATCGTAGGGCGTCTTGCAGGCGTCCTTCCTTAAGCACGTATAGTGGACCTCTCACATTATGTCCAAAAATCAGCTCAAAGGGACTGTACCCTGTTGAATACTGCACAGTTTCTATCAGTGCAAACAAGAGCAGAGGAAGTGATTCATCCCAGTCTGTAGGAAAATGCATGCAATACGTAGCATCATAGTTTTTAAGGTTTGGTGAAACCTTTCCAAGGCACCTTGATTAATTACTGTCTGGTTGAAGCCTCTCTGAATGCTTTTGCCATCAAATTAGTTCCCCGGTTACTTTGAATGGATCATGGAATGCCAAGCTGAGATAAACTTAATGAAGGCTTTAAGGAGGACCTTAGTATTGATGCTGCATAGGTACTGCCTCAGGATACCTAGTAGTTTTATCTAGTATGGTAAACATATATTAGTTACCTGACTTGGCCTTAGGTACCACACATTTGCGGACCTAATTATCACAATTAGGTCCGCAAATGGCTCTCCATCAGCAGGTATGGGATGAAGTAGTACGGGTTTAATGTAGTGACAGGGTTTACCCACTTGCTGACACAACAGGATCGGATATAATTCCACACACCTCGTCTTATACCTGGCCAATCAAAGTGTTGTGAAATTTATAAAGTGTTTTAATGACATCCAAGTGTCCCAAGGACGAATTATGATCTACATTAAGTATCTGAGATCTGAATTTCTTTGGTACTGCAAGCCTATCTGATTTTGATACTTTCCCTACCTTCTTACCAGCAGCTGGACTAAATAATAGGTGGTGTATAATCCGATATTTAGCCAAAAATGGGTCCCATTGTTCTCAGCAGGTCAGTCCTTCAAACATGAGAACAGCAGCATCTGGCAATGCTGTGACCCCGGAATAGAAAGGCCTGATCAGGGGTATTTCACTAGATTTACGAGGCACTGGATAGTTTTCCTCATAAAACAAATTGTCTAGCCTTAGATCAGAGTTATCCAAGGTAAGACCAGCATTCTTTTCAGACTTTTCCTTGGACATTGCCAGAGTTATTGCCAAAAACAGAGAGAAGTCTTCTGTGGCTTCAACAGGTTCGGGACACCATCTGGAATTAAGAATATTGTTGCTAAGCAACAGTAAAGCGTCTTTCATGGAGAAATCCCTAGATACTCCTACAGATAACCAGTGTAATAAAAATCCTATGCAGAAGAACAGAAATGACTTCCCCCATAGGCTTCTAATAACACTGAGGAGTTTAATGAGGTCTCAGAAATTGGAAGTACTTTCCTCTTGTTAGAGGGAGCAATAAGCTCTGGTACCCCTGAATGTAGATACTTTAATAGGACGGTCCTGCTCCTCAAAGGAAGATTCGACTTTGACTACAAAAAGGTGCCCTACAGGCATTTATCTCTAGTTGATTTGCTTCATCGATAAGCATGGTTATTTCCCCCAGAGGTTGTGATATGGACGTAACTAGCACCAGCCTTACATAACTTTGGGCAGGTGACCTTGATGTGGCCAGGCTTACGGCAGTAGTAACAGGTTTTGGCCTCGGGAATCTTGTCTCGTCTACCTTTCTGGTATTGAGATGAGCGTCGTGTCTCCACTCCAGCTTCCAGCTTTGGACGAATTTCAGAGGTCCGTCCAGGACGATCTGTGTCCATACCAAGCTGGTGGGAAGAAAAGCTCAGAGACTGCTCTGACAAGGAGCAGTTAGGCTCAGAGGTGTTTGCAAGTCTATAGCAGTTGTCACTGAAAGGTCTAGAAAAACTTATCTTTGGCCCAACTGACTCGAGAAGATTATCATAATCAACTGCACTAACTCGTTAAAATTCGAAACATCAGTGGCTTTGTACCACATTTTGAAGATTTTTTATTGTTCTGGAACAAAGTCCACATGGGACTGATCCGACTGACTCTTGCTAAGTTTAAATTCTCGTCAATATTTGTCGGGAATACACTGATATGTACTGAACACAGCTCAGTTCCATCACTCAAACCACCCGGGAATAACTGGGCTTTGCCGTATAATACTGTATGAAGCAGAGTTTCCCAATGCTCTAGTGGCCATCGCAAAGCTCTGAAGCTCAGGCTGAAAATCGGAAAACTGAGGCACTAGCGACAGATTTCTGAACACTGAAATTGTTATAATTAATATGCTGAAACTTGTCTCTTCTTGTCTTTATGAAATTCCTCCTTAGCTAAGGCACATTGCTCCCTGGTGTGCCCAAGATTGAGTCTAGCTAAGGCACATTGCTCCCTGGTGTGCCCAAGATTGAGTCTTAGCTAAGGCACATTGCTCCCTGGTGTGCCCAAGATTGAGTCTAGCTAAGGCACATTGCTCCCTGGTGTGCCCAAGATTGAGTCTAGCTAAGGCACATTGCTCCCTGGTGTGCCCAAGATTGAGTCTAGCTAAGGCACATTGCTCCCTGGTGTGCCCAAGATTGAGTCTAGCTAAGGCACATTGCTCCTGTGCCAAGTTGAGTCTAGCTAAGGCATTGCTCCTTGTGCCCAAGATTGAGTCTAGCTAAGGCACATTGCTCCCTGGTGTGCCCAAGATTGAGTCTAGCTAAGGCACATTGCTCCCTGGTGTGCCCAAGATTGAGTCTAGCTAAGGCACATTGCTCCCTGGTGTGCCCAAGATTGAGTCTAGCTAAGGCACATTGCTCCCTGGTGTGCCCAAGATTGAGTCTAGCTAAGGCACATTGCTCCTGGTGTGCCCAGATTGAGCTGCAGTGCATTGTCCCTGGTGCCCAAGATTGAGTCTAGCTAAGGCACATTGCTCCCTGGTGTGCCCAAGATTGAGTCTAGCTAAGGCACATTGCTCCCTGGTGTGCCCAAGATTGAGTCTAGCTAAGGCACATTGCTCCCTGGTGTGCCCAAGATTGAGTCTAGCTAAGGCACATTGCTCCCTGGTGTGCCCAAGATTGAGTCTTAGCTAAGGCACATTGCTCCCTGGTGTGCCCAAGATTGAGTCTTAGCTAAGGCACATTGCTCCCTGTGCAGATTAGTCGGTGTGCCCAAGATTGAGTCTAGCTAAGGCACATTGCTCCCTGGTGTGCCCAAGATTGAGTCTTAGCTAAGGCACATTGCTCCCTGGTGTGCCCAAGATTGAGTCTAGCTGCATACCTGGTGCCAGAAGTCTGCTAAGACATTCTCCTTTCCCTGAAGCTAATTAACGACTGACTCCCTTAGACACTGGATTCACCAGTACTTTCCACAGGTGGAATGACCTGTTGCAGAGTTTGTTCCTCCTCCATTACCAGTAAGGAATCGAAGCAAGGATCGGCGATTAACAGTTCCCATTTCCGCTGAAGTAGCAGGTTGGAACGTCACGTTGTAGGAGTCAGACCTTAGCTTGTGTATACACTCACGAAGCTGTGCAGCAGTAAGAGTGCATTGATACTCAATACCAGTGGAATGAGCAACTTGCCAGCAGCGTTGTAAGGATAGTCTGGGCAAGTTTTGCAGGGTATACACAGTCACCAATCGCCCAACATACGTCGGTGGCACAATCACCACCACTATAACCAAAACACTGCCTTTGCAATACTCTCAACACAATAGCATAGCAGTAGCACACAACTTATGCAAGTTTGCACTGCAACAATGTGAGAAGGTTTGCAGAGACAACTGCAGAAGACAAAACATCCCAGACAGGCTCCCATATTACTAATACAGGTGTAATCTGGTGGCCTGTACACCTGTTAGTAACTGCACGATAAATACCAGTGTAGGAATGAGCAAAAAACATCAGAGTGAAATATTTTGCTTCACCAAATGTGTGTGCAGTTATGAACAATATTTACATTGAATATGTACAGTGGGACAATTTGTCAGAAAGAAACAGTGAGACCTGTGTTGGACCAGACTCTGGAGGTAAGTCTGCCAGTGTTGATCCATCAGATCCAGACATCACTTCACAGAATTGTAGGACTTTATCGTGATTGGCTGAGTTGAACCAGGTGGCTTAGCCTAGCAGTGGGGCCCCTCTCGCTATACTCTTAATTCCTGGTTAGTTGGTTGGGAGGGCATGCCTGTATGGGCGTCTGACATACCTCAAATAACTAATGTGCTCTTAGCATGCCACACTGTGTGTATCCTGCCCACCTTCATCGTGCTGCCTGTGTGTCCTCTGGTACTAAACATAACCTCGTCCTCCTCTGGTTCTGCTCTAACACATTTTTATTAATTATAAACAATACTCACACTAGCAATCTTTATTGATGATTACTACTTCAAACTACCACCACCACTACCACAATTACCACTACCACTACTACCACCAACATTAATACAGAGATAACAAAAATGTTAACTCATTTGAAGTTGTTTGAGCTGTGAACTTGATAATAAAGTTAGAGTAATTAACTTAGAGCTTCCTCACCTTCAAGTTTTACTGGTAAATTGTCTGGCTGAATATTACCGTGCCTTAACTTGAAGCTGTGTATGCTGTTGTGTGCATGTGTTGTGTGTGTGTGTGTGCTTTGATTCTTCCGTGCCACTTCTCCCACTTGTTCGATATTCCATCAGTGTTGATGTAACATACCTTCAGTTTCCTCTCCAACTCTGTATTCTAGAGAGTTTGTGGGGACCTGGCAGGGTGCTGTGTGTGTGTGTGTGTGTGTGTGTGTGTGTGTGTGTGTGTGTGTGTGTGTGTGTACTTACCTAATTGTACTCGCCTGATTGTCGTTGCAGGGGTCGAGTCATACCTACTGGTCCCGCCTCTTCATTGGTCGCTACTAGGTCCTGACAACTCTGTTGCTGAAGTAATCCTTCCTAACATCCCTTTGACTCATCTGAGTCTTCAACTTCCAATTGTGACCCCTTGTTGCTGTGTCCCATCTCTGGAACATTGTCTTTGTCCACCTTGTCAATTCCTCGCAGTATTTTACTTGTCGTTATCATGTCTTCCCTAACCCTCCTGTCCTCCAGTGTCGTCAGGCCGATTTTCCTTAACCTTTCTTCGTAGGACATTTCCCTTAGCTCTGGGACTAGTCTTGTTGCAAACTTTTGCACTTTCTCTAATTTCTTGACATGCTTGACCTGGTGTAGGTTCCAAACTGGTGCTGCATACTCCAGTATGGGCCTGACGTATATGGTATACAGAGTCTTGAACGATTCCTTACTGAGGTGTCGGAACGCTGTTCTTAGGTTTGCCAGGCGCCCGTATGCTGCAGCAGTTATCTGGTTGATGTGCGCCTCAGATGTGCTCGGTGTTATTCTCGCCCCAAGATCCTTTTCCTTGATTAACGTTTGCAGTCTTTGGCTACCTAGACTATACTCTGTCTGCGGTCTTCTTTGCCTTTCCCTGATCTTTATGGCTTTGCATTTGGTGGGGATAAATTCGAGGAGCCAGTTACTGGACCAGGCTTGTAGTCTGTCCAGGTCCCTTTGTAGTCCTGCCTGGTCATTATCCGATTTAATTATCTTCATTAACTTCACATCATCTGCAAACAGGGACACTTCTGAGTATATTTCTTCCGTCATGTCATTCACATACACCATAAATAGCACCGGTCACAGGCGCCCACTCTGACACCTCGTCACGTACCATGACTCGTTGCCTCCTTGTCAGGTATTCTCTAATCCATTGCAGTGCCTTTCCTGTTATGCGTGCCTGATCCTCTAGCTTTTACACTAATCTGTTGTGAGGAACTGTGTCAAAAACCTTCTTGCAGTCCAAGAAAATGCAACCTACCCACCCCTCTCGTGTCTTCCGTTACCTTGTCATAGAACTCCAGTAGGTTTGTGACACAGGATTTCCCTTCCCTGAAACTGTGCTGGTTGTCATTTATAAGCTTTTGTCTTTCTAGGTGCTCCACCACTCTCCTGATAATCTTCTCCATGACTTTGCATATTATGCACATCAGTGACACTGGTCTGTAGTTTAATGCCTCGTGTCTGTCTCCTTTCTTAAAAATTAAGATTACATTTGCTATCTTCCATACCTCAGGTAGTTACGCAGTTTCAATAGATGTGGTGTTGAAGATTGTTGTTAGTGGCACACACAGCGTCTCTGCTCCCTCTCTAAGGACCCATGGAGAGAGATGTCCGGTTCCACCGCTTCTTTACCTCCTCCTCGGTTGTGTATATTTCATCCAGCACTTGTTTGTATATCCCTTTGTGTACCCCCCTATTCTGACTTCCTGGAGTCCTTTCTGTCTCCACTGTGAATATTCCTTTAAATATCATGTTGAGCTCCTAACATACTTCTTGGTCGTTTGTGTGAACTCTCCACCTTCCTTCCTCAACCTGACTACCTGGTCCTTGACTGTTGTTTTCCTCCTGATGTGGCTGTACAACAGCTTCGGGTCAGACTTGACTTTTCGATGCTATGTCGTTTTCGTATTGTCGCTGAGCCTCCCTCCTTATCTGTGCAGACTCATTTCTGGCTCTTCAACTAATCTCTCTATTTTCCTGGGTCCTTTGTCTTCTGTACTTTTTTCCATTCTCTAGCTCACTTAGTTTATGCCTCTACACCTTCGGGTAAACCAAGGGCTCGTTCTGGTCTTCCCATTATTTCTGTTGCTCTTGGGAACAAACCTTTCCTCTGCTTTCTTGCATTTTGTCGTCACGTAGTCCATCATTTCGTTTATTGATTTTCCTACCAATTCTGTTTCTCACTGAGCCTCCTGCAGGAAGTTCCTCATGCCTGTGTAGTCCTCCCGTTTGTAGTTTGGCTTTTCCCATCCTACTCCTGTTACCCTCTCCACTTGTAACTACTACGTATTCGAAGCTCAGAACCACGTGATCTCTAACTCCGAGGGGCCTTTCGTATGTGATGTCGATGTGTGTGTGTGTATTGAGTACTCACCTATTTGTGGTTGCAGGGGTCGAATCACAGCTCCTGGCCCCGCCTCTTCACTGGTTGCTACTAGGTCCCTCATTGCTCAATGAGTTTTATCATATCTCTTCTTAAAACTATGTATGGATCCTGTCTCCACTACTTCACTTTCCAGACTATTCCTCTTCGTGACAACTCTGTGACTAAAGAAATACTTCCTAACATCCCTGTGATTCATCTGAGTTTTCAACTTCCAGTTGTCCCCCTTGTTGCTATGACCCCTTGTTGCTGTGTTCCCTTGTTGCTGTGTCCCCTTGTTACTGTGACCCCTTGTTACTGTGACCCCTTGTTGCTTTGTCCCTTTGCTGCTGTGTCACATCTCTGAAACATTCTGTCCCTACCCACTTTGTCAATTAATCTCAGTATTTTATGTCTTTATCACAACCCTTATCTCTCCTGTCCTCCAGTGTCGTCAGGTTGATTTCACTTAACCTCTCCTCGTAGGGCATACCCCTTAGTTCCGGGACTAGTCTTCTTGCAAACCTTTGCACTTTCTCTAATTTCTTGACGTGTTTGACCAGGTGTGGGTTCCATACTGGTGCAGCGTACTCCAATATGGGCCTGACGTACACTGTGTACAGTGTCTTCAATGACCTCTTACCTAGATGTCGAAACGCTATTCTCAAGTTTGCCAGGTGTCTATATGCTGCACCAGTTATTTGGTTGATGTGCTCCTCAGGAGATGTGTTCGGTATTATACACACTCCAAGATTCTTTTCCCTGAGTGAGTTTTGCAGTCTTTAACCTTCTAGGCTGTACTCCGTCTGCGGTCTTCTTCGTCCTTCCCGAAACTTCATGATTTTGCACTTGGTGGGGTTAAACTTCAGTAGTCATTTCTCAGACCAGGGTTGCAGCCTGTCCAGATCTCCTTGTAGGCTTACTGATACGTCCACTTGTATTCTCCTCATTAGCTTCACATCGTCTGCAAAAGGGACACCTCTGAATCTATCCCTTCTGTCATATCATTCACATATACTAGAAACAGCACCGGACCTAGGACTGACCCTTATGGAACTCCACTCAACACATGCACTAACTCTGACACCTCGTCTCTTACCGACACACGTTGTTTTCTTCCTGTCAGGCATTCCCTGGTCCATTGCAGTACCTTTCCTGTTATTCCTGCCAGCTCCTCTTGTTTTTCAACCAGTCTCTTGTGTAGTACTGTATCGAAAACCTTCTTACAGTCCAAGAAGATGCAGTCTATCCACCCCTCTCTCTCTCCTGTCTCATTTCTGTTACCTTGTCACAACTCCAGTAGGTTTGTGATGCAAGATTTCCCTTCCTTGAAGCCATGATGGTTGTCATGTATGAGTTCATTCCTTTCTAGGTGCTCCACCACTCTTCTCCTGATAATCTTCTCCATAACCTTACATACTATACACGTCAGTGACACTGGTCTGTAGTTTAATGCTGCCAGTCGGTCTCCTTTCTTAAAAATTGGGACTATGTTTGCTGTCTTCCTCACCTCAGTCAGTTGCCCTGTTATGATAGATTTATTGATTGTTGTTAGTGGCACACATTGTGCCTCTGCTTTTTCTCTCAGGACCCACAGAGAGATAGCTGAGCCCACCACTTTGGAGGTATCTAGTTCCCATAGCAGTTTCTTCTCCTCCTCCTCGGTTGTGTGCAGTGTGTCCAGTACTTTCTGGTGCACCCTACTGCCTCGGTTTGCTGGAAGCCTCTCTGTTTCCACTGAATATCTCCTCGAATCTTGTGTGTGTTTTGTTGCTTTTGTATATGTGTGTGTGTGTGTGTGTTTTGTTGTAATTGTGTGTGTATGTGTAGTAGGTGTGTGTGTGTGTACTCACCTAATTGTGGTTGCAGGGGTCGATTCATAGCTCCTGGCCCAACCTCGTCACTGGTCACTACTAGGTCACTCTCCCTGCTCCACGAGCTTTATCATATCTCTTCTTAAAGCTATGTATGTATCCTGCCTCCTCTACCTGGAGGGTATTCCGGGGATCAACGCCCCCGTGGCCCGGTCCACTGCCAGGCCTCCCGGTGGATCAGGGCCTGATCAATCAGGTTGTTACTGCTGGCCGCACGTAGTTCAATGTACGAACCACAGTCCGGCTGATCCGGCACCGACTTTAAGTATGTGTCCAGCTCCTTCTTGAAGACAGCCAGGGGGTTTATTGCTAATTCCCCTTACGCATGGTGGGAGGCCGTTGAACAGTCTTGGGCCCCGGGCACTTATTGTGTATTCTCTTAGTGTACCAGTGGCGCCCCTACTTTTCACTTGAGTATACCTGGAGAGGGTTTCGGGGGTCAACGCCCCCGTGGCCCGGTCTGTGACCAGGCCTCATGGTGGATCAGGGTCTGATCAACCAAGCTGTTACGGTTGGCCGCACGCAACCCAACGTACGAACCACAGCCCGGCTAGTCAGGTACTGACTTTAGGTGCCTGTCCAGTACCTTCTTGAAGACAGCCAGGGGTCTATTGGTAATCCCCCTTATGTATGTTGGGAGGCAGTTGAACCGTCTTGGGCCCCTGACACTTACTTTGTTGTCTGTTATCGTGTTAGTGGCGCTTTTGCTTTTCCTTTGGGGGATGTTGCATCGTCTGCCGAGTCTTTTGCTTTCATAGGGTGTGCAATTTTGGTACTAGTCCCTCTATGATTTTCCAAGTGTATATAGTCATGTATCTCTCCCGCCTGCGTTCTAGGGAGTACAGGTTTAGGAACTTCAAGCGTTCTCAGTAATTGAGGTGTTTTATCTCAGTTAAGTGTGCCATGAAGGTTCTCTGTACATTTTCTAGGTCTGCAATTTCACCTGCCTTGAAAGGTGCTGTTAGTGTGCAGCAATATTCCAGCCTAAATAGAACAAGCTACCTGAAGAGTGTCATCATGGGCTTGGCATCCCTAATTTTGAAGGTGTCTGTCTCCTTTTTTAAAAAATTGGCACTATGTCTGCTGTCTACCATACCTCAGATAGTCGCCCAGTTTCGATAGATGTGTTAAAGATTGTTGTTAGTGGTACACACAGCCCCTCTGCTCCCTCTCTCAGGACTCATGGAGAGATGTTATCTGGCTCCATCGCCTTTGAGGTATCTAGCTCACTTAGCAGCCTCTTCACTTCTTCCTTGGTTGTATGTATCGTGTCCAACACTTGGTGGTGTACCCCACCTCTCCGTCTTTCTGGAGTCCCTTCTGTCTTCTCTGTGAACACTTTAAATCTCATGTTGAGCTCATCACATACTTCTCGGTCGTTTCTTGTGACCTCCCCTCCTTCCTTCCTCAGCCTGATCACCTGGTCCTTGACTGTTGTTTTCCTCCTGATGTGGCTGTACAACAGCTTTGGGTCAGATTTGGCTTTCACTGCTGTCCTTTTCATATTGTCATTGGGCCTCCCTTCATACCTGTGCATATTCATTTCTGGCTCTACGACTGCTCTCCTTATTCTCCTGGGTCCTTTGCCTTCTATACTTCTATTCTCTAGCACACTTGGTTTTGGCTTCTCTACACCTTTGGGTGAACCAAGGGCTCATCCTGGCTTTTTCGTTGTTTCTGTTACCCTTGGGTACAAACCTCTCCTCAGCTTCCTTGTATATTGTTGTCACATATTCCATCATCTCGTTTACTGACTTCCCTGTCCTCAATATCTGCACTACTCAAGGTGAATACTATGTCCAGTCTTGCTGATTCTTTTGCTCCTCTCTCTCTGGTTTTATCCCTTACGTGTTGGTACATGAGGTTTTCCAGTACCACCTCCATCACCTTAGCCCTCTACGTTTCTGGGCCCCCATGTGGCTTCAGGTTCTCCCAGTCGATTTACTTATAAAGTCACCCACTCATGATTGAAGTCATGCTTTGCCCTGCTCGCATGAGCTCTTCTGGCCACTTCAGCCAGTGTGTTAACCATCGCTCTATTACTCTCATCATACTCTGGCCTTGGCTTCCTGCTGTTCTGTGGTGGGTTATACATCACTGCAATTACCACCTTGGGACCTCCAGACTGTAGCATTCCTACTATGTAATCTTCTGCTTCTCCTCTGTCTCTTCTCTCCAGCTCATCAAAATCCCATTGGTTTTTGATGAGCAGTGCCACTCCTCCACCCCCTGTGTCTTTTCTCAGGATCTGATATCCCGTTGAAAAGAGGCATCTGTTATCATTCCTGTGAGCTTGGTTTCTGTGAGAGCTATGATGTCCGGTGATGCCTCTTTGACTCTTTTGTGCCACTCCCACTAGTTTGTGTGTGTGTGTGTGTGTGCATAGTAGTAGTATGTGTGTGTACTCACTTAGTTGTGGTTGCAGGGGTCGATTCACAGCTCCTGGCCCCGCCTCTTCACTGGCCACTACTCGGTCACTCTACCCGCTCCATGAGCTTTATCATACCTCTCTTTAAAGCTGTGTATGAATCCTGCCTCCACCACATCACTTCCCAGACTATTCCACTTCCTGACAACTCTGTGACTGAAGAAATACTTTCTAACATCCCTGTGATTCATCTGAGTCTTCAACTTCCAACTGTGACCCCTTGTTGCTGTGTCCCATCTCTGGAACATCCTGTCTCTGTCCATCTTGTAGATTCCTCTCAGTATTTTATATGTCGTTATCATATCCCCCCTATCTCTCCTGTCTTCCAGTGTCGTCAGGTCGATTTCCCTTAACCTCTCCTCGTAGGACCCCTTAGCTCCGGGACTAGTCTTGTTGCAGACCTTTGCACTTTCTCTAGTTTCCTTACATGCTTGGCTAGCTGAGGGTTCCAAACTGGCTCTGCATACTCCAATATGGGCCTATCGTACACAGTGTATAGGGTCCTGAATGACTCCTTATTAAGATGCCGGAATGATGTGCGCCTCAGGAGATGTGCCTGGTGTTATACTCTCCCCAAGATCCTTTTCCTTGAATGAGGTTTACAGTCTCTGGCCCCCTAGACTGTACTCCGTCTGCGGTCTTTGCCCTTCCCCAATCTTCATGACTTTGCACTTGGTGGGGTTGAACTCCAGGAGCCAGTTGCTGGACCAGGCTTGCAGCCTGTCCAGATCCCTCTGTAGTTCTGCCTGGTCCTCGTCCGATTGAATTCTTCTCATCAACTTCACATCATCTGCAAACTGCGACACTTCCGAGACTATTCCTTCCGTCACGTCGTTCACAGATACCAGAAACAGCACCGGTCCTAGGAGTGTTCCCTGTGGAACCCCGCTCGTCACAGGTGCCCACTCTGACACCTCGCCACGTACCATGACTCACTGTTGTCTTCCTGACAGGTATTCCCTGTTATCCCTGTCTGGTCTTCCAGCTTTTCACTAATTTCTTGTGTGTCAAACGCCTTCTTACAGTCCAAGAAAATGCAGTCTACCCACCCCTCTCTATCTTGTGTGCGCGCGTAGTAGTAGTGTGTATTCAACTGTGGTTGTAGAGGTCGAGACTCAGCTCCTGGTCCCCATCCTTGATTGTGTGTGTGTGTACTCACCTATTTACTCACCTATTTGTGGTTGCAGGGGTCGATTCATAGCTCCTGGCCCCGCCTCTTCACTGATTGCTACTAGGTCCTCTCTCTCCCTGCTCCATGAGCTTTATCAAGCCTCGTCTTAAAACTATGTATGGTTCCTGCCTCCACTACGTCACTTTCTAGGCTATTCCACTTCCTGACAACTCTATGACTGAAGAAATACTTCCTAACATCCCTTTGACTCATAGGAGTCTTCAACTTCCAACTGTGACCCCTTGTTTCTGTGTCCCCTCTCTGGAACATCTTGTCTCTGTCCACCTTATCTATTCCTCGCAGTATTTTATATGTCGTTATCATGTCTCCCTTAACCCTCCTGTCCTCTAGTGTCGTCAGGCCGATTTCCCTTAACCTATCTTCGTAGGACAATCCCCTTAGCTCCGGGACTAGTCTTGTTGCAAACCTTTGCACTTTCTCTAATTTCCCGGCGTGCTTGATCAGGTGTGGGTTCCAAACTGGTGCTGCATACTCCAGTATGGGCCTGACGTATATGATGTACAGAGTCTTTAACGATTCCTTAGTGAGGTATTGGAACGCTATTCTTAGGTTTGAAAAGCCGCCCGTATGCTGCAGCAGTTATCTGATTGATTTGTGCCTCAGGAGATGTGCTCGGTATTATACTCACCCCAAGATCTTTTTCCTTGAGTGAGGTTTGCAGTCTTTGGCCAACTAGATTATACTATGTCTGCAGTCTTCTTTGCCCTTCCCCGATCTTCATGACTTTACATTTGGCAGGGTTAAATTCAAGGAGCCAGTTACTGGACCAGGCTTGTAGCCTGTCCAGATCTCTTTGTAGTCCTGCCTGATCCTCACCTGATTTAATTCTTCTCATTAACTTCACATCATCTGCAAACAGGGACACTTCTGAGTCTGTCCCTTCCGTTATGTCATTCACATATACCAAAAACAGTACAGGTCCTAGGACTGACCCTTGTGGAACCCCACTCGTCACAGGTGCCTACTCTGACACATCGTTACGTACCATGACTCGTTGTTGCCTCCCTGTCAGATATTCTCTGATCCATTGCAGTGCCTTTCCTGTTACGTGTGCCTGATCCTCTAACATTTGCATTAACCTCTTGTGAGGAACTGTGTCGAACGCCTTCTTGCAGTCCAAGAAAATGCAATCTATCCACCCCCCTCTCTCGTGTCTTACTTCTGTTACCTTGTCATAAAACTCCAGTAGGTTTGTGACACAGGATTTTCCTTCCCTGAAACCGTGCTGGTTGTCGTTTATAAGCTTGTGTATTTCTAGGTGCTCCACCACTGTGTGTGTGTGTGTGTGTGTGTGTGTGTGTGTGTGTTTGGAGAGTGTATTGTTCAAAAGGCACTCTAGAATTATTGATGTATTGATTTTCTCTCTCTCTCTCTCTCTCTCTCTCTCTCTCTCTCTCTCTCTCTCTCTCTCTCTCTCTCTCTCTCTCTCTTTCTCTCTTTCTCTCTTTCTGAGTCATTCAGTAATAGTGTGTGTCTGGTTCAAGTTGTGGTAGTCGTGCGATGACTACCACCTCCCTGCCTCCCTACCAGCATGCTGCATCAGGGACTGGAGTAATGAATAGGGACTAGGGGGCTAGGAGCAGGGGCTGGGGTAGTGATCAGTGAGCCTTGAGCAGGGGCAGTGACCAGGGGGCTGGGGTAGTGATCAGTGAGCCTTGAGCAGGGGCAATGACCAGGGAGCTGGGGTAGTGAGCATGGGGCAGGGAGCAGGGGCATTGACCTGGGGGCTGGGGTAGTGAGCATGGGGCAAGGAGCAGGGGCAATGACCGGGGGACTGGGGTAGTGAGCATGGGGCGGGGCGCTGGGGTGTGTAGTGTCAGTGAGAGAGAGCAGAGGAAGTGTATGAAAGAACTGTGTAGGAGGAGGAGGAAGAGGAAGAGGAGGAGGAGGAGGAGGGGAGGAAGAGGAGAAGAGGAGGATGAGGATACGATACGATTCACAGCTTGAAGCCTGGGTATCATACCCAGCTTGTAGCCTGGGTATCATACCCAGCTTGAGCCTGGGTATAGCTGTAGCTGGGATCATACCCAGGAGCCGGGTCATACCGTGTAGCCTGGGATCATACCCATGAGCCTGGGTATCATCCAGCTAGCCTGGGATCATACCCGCTTGAGCCTGGGTATCATCCCAGCTTGTAGCCTGGGATCATACCGCGAAGCCTGGGTATCATCCCAGCTTGTAGCCTGGGTACATAAGCGAAGCTGGCATACCGCTTGAGCTGGGTATCACCAGTGTAGCCTGGATCAACCAGCGAGCCTGGGTATCATACCCAGCTTGTAGCTGTATCATCCCTTGAAGCCTGGGTATCATACCCAGCTTGTAGCCTGGGTATCATACCCAGCTTGTAGCCTGGGTATCATACCCAGCTTGTAGCCTGGGTATCATACCCAGCTTGAAGCCTGGGTATCATGCCCTACCTCATTAACACTAACGAGGCATCGCTCTTCGTTACTAACACGTATAAATTACACCTGACTTAATACATCTTATTTAAGATGTAAGAACATTACTGGCTTGCTATGTTAGGTTTGAAGTCTATCTACTGCACCAGGATCATTAAGACTGGTTGGTGGGTAATGGGGTAACTGCAGGTCTTGTATGGCCCATACGGGTTAGAGCATCCATGCTTATCATCTGTGGACCTGCTGGTGTCTTGTCAGTGCCTGTCCTGAAGGACGGGGGGTTCGAGGCATCTGACACCTCACGTCTGACACTAGACCAGGATAATGAGGCATTCTCAACACCTGTTACTGGTGTATTACAGGTGTGTACAAACAAGCACTTGAGGGTGTGAGTGTGTACAAGCAAGCACTTGGAGTATGTTTACAAGAACACTTAAGATCAAGTGCCTGGCTAGCAACACTGGGAAGCAGTGATGCCAACCTCTTAAGAGGCGCCTCTCTTATCTACCTTCTCCATAATTACTATCGCATTTGCTTTGTATTCTTTCCTAAGGTGAAGTCTAGGATCTGTCTTCAGTTTATGGTGTAACTAGACTGAGGACAGTTGTGTTGTAGAGGTGTGAGCACGACTTACACCTCTACAACACAACTAACACACACTCTCACCGTACCCTGGATATTACAGTTGTATGTGTTTTGTGTTGTGTAGTGTTGTGTAGTGTTATGTAGTGTTGTGTAGTGTTATGTAGTGTTGTGTAGTGTTATGTAGTGTTGTATAGTGTTTTGTTATGTAGTGTTGTATAGTGTTTTGTTATGTAGTGTTGTATAGTGTTTTGTTATGTAGTGTTGTATAGTGTTATGTAGTGTTGTATAGTGTTGTGTTATGTAGTGTTGTATAGTGTTATGTAGTGTTGTATAGTGTTATGTAGTGTTGTATAGTGTTATGTAGTGTTGTATAGTGTTATGTAGTGTTGTATAGTGTTATGTAGTGTTGTATAGTGTTTTGTTATGTAGTGTTGTATAGTGTTTTGTTATGTAGTGTTGTATAGTGTTTTGTTATGTAGTGTTGTATAGTGTTTTGTTATGTAGTGTTGTATAGTGTTTTGTTATGTAGTGTTGTATAGTGTTATGTAGTGTTGTATAGTGTTATGTAGTGTTGTGTTATGTAGTGTTGTATAGTGTTTTGTTATGTAGTGTTGTATAGTGTTATGTAGTGTTTTGTTATGTAGTGTTGTATAGTGTTATGTAGTGTTGTGTAGTGTTGTATAGTGTTGTGTAGTGTTGTATAGTCTTGTGTAGTGTTGTGTAGTGTTATGTAGTGTTGTGTAGTGTTGTGTTATGTAGTGTTGTGTAGTGTTGTATAGTGAGGTGTTGTGTAGTGTTGTGTAGTGTTGGGTTTGGTAAATGGGGTTGTGGATATCCTTTTCCCTCCCTCTCGCCTTCCCACTCCCCACCCTCTTCTCCCCCTCCCTCTCCCCTCTCCAACAAGCACAGAACACCTCCAGACAAGGCAGAGGCGTGACCTCTCTTGTGTTGTGTGTTAGTGACCTCTGTTGTGTTGTGTGATAATGACCTGGCCAGTGTAGTGCTGGTTAGTGACCTCTCTTGTGTTGTGTGATAATGACCTGGCCAGTGTAGTGCTGGTTGTTAGTGACCTCTCTTGTGTTGTGTGATAATGACCTGGCCAGTGTAGTGCTGGTTGTTAGTGACCTCTCTTGTGTTGTGTGATAATGACCTGGCCAGTGTAGTGCTGGTTGTTAGTGACCTCTCTTGTGTTGTGTGATAATGACCTGGCCAGTGTAGTGCTGGTTGTTAGTGACCTCTCTTGTGTTGTGTGATAATGACCTGGCCAGTGTAGTGTTGGTTGTTAGTGACCTCTCTTGTGTTGTGTGTTAGTGACCTCTCTTGTTTTGTGTGTTAGTGACCTCTCTTGTGTTGTGTGTTAGTGACCTCTCTTGTGTTGTGTGTTAGTGACCTCTCTTGTGTTGTGTGATAATGACCTGGCCAGTGTAGTGCTGGTTATTAGTGTTGGTTGTTAGTGTTGGTTGTTAGTGTTGGTTGTTAGTGCTGGTTAGTGACCTCTCTTGTGTGTTAGTGACCTGGCCAGTGTAGTGTTGGTTGTTAGTGTTGGTTGTTAGTGTTGGTTGTTAGTGTTGGTTGTTAGTGTTGGTTGTTAGTGTTGGTTGTTAGTGTTGGTTGTTAGTGTTGGTTGTTAGTGATGGTTGTTAGTGCTGGTTGTTAGTGCTGGTTGTTAGTGCTGGTTGTTAGTGTTGGTTGTTAGTGTTGGTTGTTAGTGTTGGTTGTTAGTGTTGGTTGTTAGTGTTGGTTGTTAGTGTTGGTTGTTAGTGCTGGTTGTTAGTGCTGGTTGTTAGTGCTGGTTGTTAGTGTTGGTTGTTAGTGCTGGTTGTTAGTGTTGGTTGTTAGTGTTGGTTGTTAGTGTTGGTTGTTAGTGTTGGTTGTTAGTGTTGGTTGTTAGTGATGGTTGTTAGTGTTGGTTGTTAGTGTTGGTTGTTAGTGTTGGTTGTTAGTGATGGTTGTTAGTGCTGGTTGTTAGTGCTGGTTGTTAGTGCTGGTACAATGTTGTTACAGGGTGTTTTCTAGAACTACTGCTGGGACAATGATGTGAACAGTATTGTTCTTCAGAGAACAAAACTGTTTTTCAGATAATACTGTTCTTCAGAGAATATCATTGTTCTTCAGAGAATATCATTGTTCTTCAGAGAATATCACTGTTCTTCAGAGAATATCATTGTTCTTCAGAGAATACTGTTCTTCAGAGAATATCACTGTTCTTCAGAGAATATCACTGTTCGTCAGAGAATATCACTGGTCGTCAGAGAATATCACTGTTCTTCAGAGAATATCACTGTTCTTCAGAGAATATCACTGTTCGTCAGAGAATATCCCTGTTCTTCAGAGAATATCCCTGTTCTTCAGAGAATATCCCTGTTCTTCAGAGAATATCCCTGTTCTTCAGAGAATATCACTGTTCTTCAGAGAATATCACTGTTCTTCAGAGAATATCACTGTTCTTCAGAGAATATCACTGTTCTTCAGAGAATATCACTGTTCTTCAGAGAATATCACTGTTCAGAGAATATCACTGTTCTTCAGAGAATATCACTGTTCTTCAGAGAATATCACTGTTCTTCAGAGAATATCACTGTTCTTCAGAAAATATCACTGTTCTTCAGAGAATATCACTGTTCTTCAGAGAATATCACTGTTCTTCAGAGAATATCACTGTTCTTCAGAGAATATCACGGTTCTTCAGAGAATATCACGGTTCTTCAGAGAATATCACGGTTCTTCAGAGAATATCACGGTTCTTCAGAGAATATCACTGTTCTTCAGAGAATATCATTGTTCTTCAGAGAATATCCCTGTTCAGAGAATATCACTGTTCAGAGAATATCACTGTTCTTCGGAGAATATCACTGTTCTTCAGAGAATATCACTGTTCTCCACAGAACAGCAGTGTTCTTCAGAGAACAGCGCGCACACACATACACACACACCCCACACACACACCACACACACACCCACACACACACCCCACACACACACCCCACACACACACCCCACACACACACCCCACACACACACCCCACACACACACCCACACACACCACACACCCACACACACACACCCCACACACCCACACACCACCACCACACACACCACCCCACACACCACACACCACCACACACCACACACCACACACACACACCCCAAACACACACACCACCACACACACACACCCACACACACACCACACACACACACCCACACACACCACACACACACACCCACACACACACACCACAACACACACACCCACACACACACACCACCACACACACACACACCACACCCACACACACACACCACACACACACAACCACACACACACCACACACACACACACACCACCACAACACACACACACCACACACACACACACACACACACACACACACACCACACACACACACACCCACACACACACACACACACACACACACCACACACACACCCCACACACACACACACACAACACACACACCACACACACATACACCACACACACACCCACACACACACACACCACACACACACACCACACACACACACACCCAACACACACACCCACACACACACCCCCACACACACCCCACACACATACACCACACACACACACACACACACACACACCACACAACACACACACACACACACACACCACACACACACCACACACACACCA
>WNWK01004738.1:32500-133649 GCA_009830355.1 Cherax destructor
TACTCTAACACACTTACTCTAACACTCTTACTCTCTCACTGACACTCTTACTCTCACACTCTTACTTCCTGACACTCTTACTCTCAACACTCTTATCTCTAACCTTACCTCTACTCTACACTCTTAACTCTTCCTTAACACTCTTACTCTAACACTCTTACTCTTCTAACACCTTACTCCTCCTTACTCTCTAGCACACTTACTCTGACACTCTTACTCTCTAACACTCTTACTCTCTAACACTTACTCTCTTACACTTACTCTCTTACACTCTTACTCGTTAACACTCTTACTCTCTAACACTCTTACTCTCTAACACTCTTACTCTCTAACACAATTACTTAACACTCTTACTCTCTGACACTCTTACTCTCTCTGACACTCTTACTCTCTGACACTCTTACTCTCTGACACACTTACTCTCTCTCTCTGACACACTTACTCTCTCTCTCTGACACTCTTACTTTCTCTCTGACACTCTTACTTTCTCTGACACTCTTACTTTCTCTCTCACACTCTTACTCTCTAACACTCTTACTTTCTCTCTGACACTCTTACTCTCTCTCTGACACTCTTACTCTCTCTGACACTTTTACTCTCTGACACTCTTACTCTCTCTCTGACACTCTTACTCTCTCTCTAACACTGTTACTCTCTCTGACACTCTTACTTTCTCTCTGACACTCTATCTAACACTGTTACTCTCTCTCTGACACTCTTACTTTCTCTCTGACACTCTTTCTCTCTGACACTCTTACTTCTGACTCTCTGACACTCTTACTCTCTGACACACTTACTCTCTGACACTCTTACTCTCTGACACACTTACTTTCTCTCTGACACTCTTACTCTCTCTCTGACACTCTTACTCTCTGACACTCTTACTCTCTGACACTCTTACTCTCTCTCTGACACTCTTACTCTCTGACACTCTTACTCTCTCTCTAACACTGTTACTCTCTCTCTGACACTCTTACTTTCTCTCTGACACTCTTTCTCTCTAACACTGTTACTCTCTCTCTGACACTCTTACTTTCTCTGACACTCTTACTTTCTCTCTGACACTCTTTCTCTCTGACACTCTTACTCTCTGACACTCTTACTCTCTCTCTGACACTCTTACTCTCTCTCTGACACTCTTACTCTCTCTCTGACACTCTTACTCTCTCTCTCTGACACTCTTACTCTCTCTCTGACACTCTTACTCTCTCTCTAACACTGTTACTCTCTCTCTCTGACACTCTTACTTTCTCTCTGACACTCTTACTCTCTCTCTAACACAACACTGTTACTCTCTCTCTGACACTCTTACTTTCTCTCTGACACTCTTACTCTAACACTTTTTTCTCTCACGTACACACAGCAACAACAGCATCAACAACAACAACAACAGCATCAACAACAACAACAACAGCAGCAGGAGCAGTAACAGTAACAACAGCAGTAATAACACCAGCAGCAACTGCAACAACAGCAGGAACAGTAATAGCAACATCAGCAGCAACAGCTACAACAATAACAGCAACAACAGCAGCAGCAACAGTAATAGCAACAGTAACAGCAACATTAGTAACATAAACAGCACCAACAGCAACAGTAACAGCAGCAGCAACAGTAATAAGAGCAGTAACATTAATAACAGCAACAGAAGCAGTAGCAGCAGCAGCAACAGAAGCAGTAACAGCAAGAGCAGCAGCAACAGCAGCAGCAACAGAAGCAGCAACAGCAACAGAAGCAGTAACAGCAGCAGCAACAGAAGCAGTAGCAGAAGCAGTAACAGCAACAGCAGCAGCAACAGAAGCAGTAACCGCAGCAGCAACAGAAACAGTAACAGCAGCGGCAACAGAAGCAGTAGCAGCAACAGAAGCAGTAGCAGCAACAGGAGTAACAGCAACAGCAGCAGCAACAGAAGCAGTAACAGCAGCAGCAACAGAAGCAGTAGCAGCAACAGAAGCAGTAGCAGCAACAGAAGCAGTAACAGCAACAGCAGCAGCAACAGAAGCAGTAACAGCAGCAGCAACAGAAGCAGTAACAACAGCAGCAACAGAAGCAGTAGCAGCAACAGAAGCAGTAGCAGCAGCAGAAGCAGTAACAGCAACAGCAGCAGCAACATAAGCAGTAACAGCAGCAGCAACAGAAGCAGTAGCAGCAACAGAAGCAGTAACAGCAACAGCAGCAGCAACAGAAGCAGTAACAGCAGCAGCAACAGAAGCAGTAACAGCAACAGAAGCAGTAGCAGCAACAGAAGCAGTAACATCAACATCAGCAGCAACAGAAGCAGTAACAGCAGCAGCAACAGAAGCAGTAGCAACAACAGAAGCAGTAACAGCAACAGCAGCAGCAACAGAAGCAGTAACAGCAGCAGCAACAGAAGCAGTAACAGCAGCAGCAACAGAAGCAGTAACAGCAGCAGCAACAGAAGCAGTAGCAGCAGCAGCAACAGAAGCAGTAACAGCAGCAGCAACAGAAGCAGTAACAGCAGCAGCAACAGAAGCAGTAACAGCAGCAGCAACAGAAGCAGTAGCAGCAACAGAAGCAGTAACAGCAACAGCAGCAGCAACAGAAGCAGTAACAGCAACAGCAGCAGCAACAGAAGCATTAACAGCAGCAGCAACAGAAGCAGTAACAGCAACAGAATCAGCAACAGCAACAGAAGCAGTAACAGTAACAGCAGCAGCAACAGTAATCTATGTATAGAGAGAATGAGAGAGCACATTCCCTCACTGTGAGATAGCTCACTCCTCTCTATAATTACCCTCAGCTTGACTAAGCTCTCAAGCTGGTGCTCAAGCTGGTGCTCAAGCTGGTGCTCAAGCTGCAGCTCAAGCTGGTGCTCAAGCTGGTGCTCAAGCTGCAGCTCAAGCTGGTGCTCAAGCTGGTGCTCAAGCTGAAGCTCAAGCTGGTGCTCAAGCTGGTGCTCAAGCTGCTGCTCAAGCTGCTGCTCAAGCAGCTGCTCAAGCTGCAGCTTGAGCAGCAGTTTGAGCTTCCACTCGCACGATGTTTCATTGAGTATAGAGCTAAAGTTACACTGTGGTGAAGTTACACTGTGGTGAAGTTACACTGTGGTGAAGTTACACTGTGGTGAAGTTACACTGTGGTGAAGTTACACTGTGGTGAAGTTACACTGTGGTGAAGTTACACTGTGGTGAAGTTACACTGTGGTGAAGTTACACTGTGGTGAAGTTACACTGTGGTGAAGTTACACTGTGGTGAAGTTACACTGTGGTGAAGTTACACTGTGGTGAAGTTACACTGTGGTGAAGTTACACTGTGGTGAAGTTACACTGTGATGAAGTTACACTGTGATGAAGTTACACTGTGGTGAAGTTACACTGTGGTGAAGTTACTGTGATGAAGTTACACTGTGGTGAAGTTACACTGTGGTGAAGTTACACTGTGGTGAAGTTACACTGTGGTGAAGTTACACTGTGGTGAAGTTACACTGTGGTGAAGTTACTTATACTGTGGTGAAGTTACTTATACTGTGGTGAAGTTACTTATACTGTGGTGAAGTTACTTATACTGTGGTGAAGTTACTTATACTGTGGTGAAGTTACTTATACTGTGGTGAAGTTACTTATACTGTGGTGAAGTTACTTATACTGTGGTGAAGTTACTTATACTGTGGTGAAGTTACTTATACTGTGGTGAAGTTACTTATACTGTGGTGAAGTTACTTATACTGTGGTGAAGTTACTTATACTGTGGTGAAGTTACTTATACTGTGGTGAAGTTACTTATACTGTGGTGAAGTTACTTATACTGTGGTGAAGTTACTTATACTGTGGTGAAGTTACTTATACTGTGGTGAAGTTACTTATACTGTGGTGAAGTTACTTATACTGTGGTGAAGTTACTTATACTGTGGTGAAGTTACTTATACTGTGGTGAAGTTACTTATACTGTGGTGAAGTTACTTATACTGTGGTGAAGTTACTTATACTGTGGTGAAGTTACTTATACTGTGGTGAAGTTACTTATACTGTGGTGAAGTTACTTATACTGTGGTGAAGTTACTTATACTGTGGTGAAGTTACTTATACTGTGGTGAAGTTACTTATACTGTGGTGAAGTTACTTATACTGTGGTGAAGTTACTTATACTGTGGTGAAGTTACTTATACTGTGGTGAAGTTACACATACTGTGGTGAAGTTACACATACTGTGGTGAAGTTACACATACTGTGGTGAAGTTACACATACTGTGGTGAAGTTACACATACTGTGGTGAAGTTACACATACTGTGGTGAAGTTACACTGTGGTGAAGTTACTTATACTGTGGTGAAGTTACACTGTAAGGAAGTTGGTAATTGTGGTAGCTGAAACCTACCAGCACCACCACCTACCACCATGTACCAGCACCACCTCCTACCCTCACCACCTACCCTATCAGACCAGCACCACCTACCACCACCATTTACCACCACCATCACCTACCACCACCATCACCTACCACCATTATCACCTACCACCATTTACCACCATTTATCGCCTACCAGCATCTACCACCACCATCGCCTACCAGCATCTACCACCACCATCGCCTACCAGCACCATCTACCACCACCATCGCCTACCAGCACCATCTACCACCACCATCGCCTATTAGCACCATCTACCACCACCATCGCCTACCAGCACCATCTACCACCACCATCGCCTACCAGCACCATCTACCACCACCATCGCCTACCAGCACCATCTACCACCACCATCGCCTACCAGCACCATCTACCACCACCATCGCCTACCAGCACCATCTACCACCACCATCGCCTACCAGCACCATCTACCACCACCATCGCCTACCAGCACCATCTACCACCACCATCGCCTACCAGCACCATCTACCACCACCATCGCCTACCAGCACCATCTACCACCACCATCGCCTACCAGCACCATCTACCACCACCATCGCCTACCAGCACCATCTACCACCACCATCGCCTACCAGCACCATCTACCAGCACCATCGCCTACCAGAACCATCTACCACCACCATCGCCTACCAGCACCATCTACCACCACCATCGCCTACCAGCACCATCTACCACCACCATCGCCTACCAGCACCATCTACCAGCACCATCGCCTACCAGCACCATCTACCAGCACCATCGCCTACAAGCACCATCTACCAGCACCATCGCCTACCAGCAATATCTACCAGCACCATCGCCTACCACCACCATCTACCACCACCATCGCCTACCACCACCATCTACCACCACCATCGCCTACCACCACCATCTACCACCACCATCGCCTACCACCACCATCTACCACCACCATCGCCTACCACCACCATCTACCACCACCATCGCCTACCACCACCATCTACCACCACCATCGCCTACCACCACCATCTACCACCACCATCGCCTACCACCACCATCTACCACCACCATCGCCTACCACCACCATCTACCACCACCATCGCCTACCACCACCATCTACCACCACCATCGCCTACCACCACCATCTACCACCACCATCGCCTACCACCACCATCTACCACCACCATCGCCTACCACCACCATCTACCACCACCATCGCCTACCAGCATATACCACCAGCATCTACCAGCACCACCTACCACCGCCTACCAGCATCTACCAGCACCACCTACCACCGCCTACCAGCAACTACCAACACCACCTACCACCGCCTACCAGCATCTACCAGCACCGCCTACCAGCATCTACCAGCACCACCTACCACCGCCTACCAGCATCTACGAGCACCACCTACCACCATCTACCAATACTCAGTGGTGGTAACAAACCCTGATAGCTACTAGCCCAGGGCAAGACAGGCTTATACAGTGTCTTCTGGATATCTTGTGTGCTAGGCAAGTTGTGGTGAGGTGCCTGTCCACGGTGGGCAGCCTGGTGGGCAGCCTGGTGGGCAGCCTGGTAGGGTGGGCAGGCAGGAGTGGGCTGGGTCACAGTATGCGGCTACACTGTGTGACTGATACAAGGTGGACGAATTAAAACATATAGTATAACACGAGACTGGTTATGTGAGTCTCTCTCTGGAACAGCTGTACAGCAATAATATCACCCGCATTTACAGCAGCGGCAGGTAGGGGACAGCACCGGATAGCAGACAGCAGCAGACAGCATCGGGCAACAGCAGGCAGTAATAGACAGGAGGAAGCACCAGGCAGCAGACAGCATCAGGCAACAGCAGACAGCATCAGGCAACAGCAGGCAGCATCACACAGCAGACTACATCAGGCAGTAGACAGGAGGAAGAAGCAGACAGCAGGTGGGAGGTGAGCCAGTTGGTGTCATGCCAGTGTCAGCAGACACTGTCATCTGTCTCAGCTGATCCAGCCTCACCTGATGGTCTTTTGCTGCTGCCGCATTTGCTGCTGTCTTCTGCTGCTACTGCCTCCTCCTGCTACATAAGATAAGAAAGGAGGAGCACTGCAGGAGGCCTACTGGCCCGCACTAGGCAGGTTCTTCTCAGTCACAAACCCACTAACATAAATAATCACCCGAACCCATTATCAATGTTACCCAAGGAACAAGCTTTGGTGACCTTGTTAACAAGTCGCACTCAAATACAACTCTCATGTACAAGTCGCACTCAAATACAACTCTCATGTACAAGTCGCACTCAAATACAACTCTCATGTACAAGTCGCACTCAAATACAACTCTCATGTACAAGTCGCACTCAAATACAACTCTCGTGTACAAGTCGCACTCAAATACAACTCTGTCAATCCTTGTGTGCTCTCTGTCAATCTGAAGATGATGTCCTCTCTTGAGCTACTCTACCAGCAGCTGAAGGAAGAACTGAGGGTAGCTAAGCTTGAGATACAGCGACTGACTGAGGAAAACAAGAGGATTCGTAGTAATCCTCCTGTTGAGAATCCTCAAGCCAGGAAAGGAACCTGGACAGTGGCTAAAACGCATGGGACAAAGTTAAGGCTCAAGAGGACGGGTGGAGAGGTAGAAACAACTAAGACCCAGGAGAATGTTGTGGAAACATCGAACCCATTCTCCGTGCTACCCGATGAATGTGAGTCGACTTCTGGGAGCGTCACGACGAAAGACACAAAGGAAGGTAAAAACATTGTTGTTGTTGGGGACAGTCAGGTTAGGTACATGGATAGGGCTTTCTGTTTGATTGATAGGAGTAGGAGACAGAGGGTTTGCTTTCCTGGGGCTGGGATGGAGGATATTGTTAGCCGTCTGGACGACATCATGAGAGGTAATGGGAGCAATCCTATTATCTGTCTCAGTGCTGGAGGCAACGATGTTGGGAGACGTAGGAGTGAGGACCTGACTAGCAGGTTTAGGTCAGCAATAGACAGAATTAGGAAGAAGGGTGGGAACCCTGTCATATGTGGTATTTTGCCAAGGAGAGGAGTTGGAAATGAATGGCTGTCCAGGGCAATTGGTGTCAATTGCTGGCTGGACAAATACTGTAAGGAAAATTCAGTAACATTCATTGATAACTGGGACCTCTTCTATGGCAGAAATGACATGTATGCCAGGGATGGGGTTCACTTATCCAGGTCTGGGGTGGGGGCACTGGCAACTGCAGTGGAGGGAGCTGTTAGGGCTTTAAACTAGAAATAGTTAGTGGTATGGGTTTTGGGGGGAAAACAGAGAAGTCCCAGTGTAGTAATATTATAAGTTGTAGGAGAACTAGTAATAGGCAGAATAAGGTGGATAGTGGAAAGCTAGTGACACTAGATGACAAGGACAGTAATAGGTATAGTGGAAAACAGAGATGAGCAGGAAGGGTAAAGAGAAAGGAGGGTCTCTAAATATATATTACACCAATAGTCGTAGTGCTAGGAATAAGATGGACGAGTTGAGATTAGTTGCAAGTACGGGTAATATTGATGTTTTTGCAATAACTGAGACATGGTTTAATATGAAAAATCGGGACTTGTCTGCCGAATGTCACATTCAGGGTTTTAAATTGTTCCAAGTAGACAGAAGTATCGGGAAAGGGGTGGGGTGGCACTCTATGTCCGTGATCATTTAAATTGTTGCATAAAAACGGGTATAAAGTCTGAATTAACACATACAGAGTCTGTCTGGATAGAATTTTCAGAGGGGTGTGAAAAATTGATTTTAGGCGTGATTTACCGTCCTCCAAACTTAGATAGGGAACAAGGGAGACTACTTTGGGAGGAAATTGTTAAGGCCACAAGACACGATAACGTAGTAATTCTAGGGGACTTTAACTTTAGTCAGATTGATTGGAATTTCATGACAGGGAATTTAGAATCTAACGACTTTTTAGAAGTAGTTCAGGATTGCTTTTTGAAGCAGTTTGTAACAGAACCTACAAGGGAAATAACCTACTTGACTTGGTTCTGGCAAGCAAGGAAACCCTTGTTAATAATTTAGAAATTACAGAGGAACTCGGCTCAAGCGACCACAAGTCAATTACCTTTAGCATTGAATGGATGTATGATAGTAGGGATAATTCAGTAATGGTCCCAGATTTTCGCTTAGCAGATTATAATGGACTTAGAGAACACTTATCAACTGTGGACTGGGGTGAAGAAGAGAGGTATCAATATGATAGTTTTCTTAACACTATACAGGCTGCCCAAAGAACATTTATCCCGTATAAAGAAATTAGATCAAGTAGAAATGACCCAAAATGGATGAATAATAGGCTCAAATATCTTTTAGGGCAGAAGAAAGGAATTTATAGGCGCATAAAAGAGGTGAGGGTCATCTTATAAATCAGTATACTGACATTAAGAGGGACGTTAAAAAGGGAATAAGAAAAGCTAAACGGGACTATGAAATTAAAGTTGCTAGGGATTCAAAAACTAACCCAAAAAGTTTTTTCCAGGTTTATAGAACAAAAGTTAGAGATAAGATAGGTCCCCTTAAAAATAACTTTGGGCATCTTACTGACAAGGAGAATGATATGTGCTCTATTTTTAATAATTATTTTCTCTCGGTTTTCACACAGGAAGACATTAATAATATCCCAGTAATTAATTTTTACAGAGGCCCAGAAGAAGATAAATTATGTAATATCACAGTCACTAGCGAAATGATTATGAAACAGCTGGACCGACTGAAACAAAATAAATCGCCGGGTCCTGATGAGCTTTTTGCAAGGGTTCTTAAGGAATGCAAAATGGAACTCTGTGAACCAATATCTAACATTTTTAATTTATCTCTTCAAACAGGTGTAGTGTCTGATATGTGGAAGATGGCTAATGTAATTCCTATTTTTAAAGCAGGGGACAAGTCACTACCGTCAAATTACCGCCCAATAAGCCTGACCTCAATTGTAGGCAAATTACTAGAGTCAATTATAGCTGATATTATTAGAAGCCATCTAGATAACCATAATTTGATTAATGATTCTCAGCATAGATTCACGAGGGGCCGTTCCTGCCTATCTAATTTATTAACCTTCTTCAGTAAAGCTTTTGAGGCTGTTGATCACGATAAATAATTCGATATTGTTTATTTAGACTTTAGTAAGGCTTTTGATAGAGTACCGCACCAGAGACTGTTAAAGAAAGTGGCAGCTCATGGCATTGGGGAAAAGTGCTGTCATGGATCGAGTCATGGCTCACCAATAGGAAGCAGAGAGTGTGCATAAATGGGGTTAAATCCGAATGGGGACTTGTAACAAGTGGTGTTCCACAGGGATCAGTCTTAGGCCCATTGTTATTTATAATATATATCAATGACCTTGATGAGGGAATTACTAGTGATATGAGCAAATTCGCCGACGACACGAAGATAGGTAGGATAATTGATTCAAACATAGATGTCATAGAACTTCAGGAAGATTTAGACAAACTTAATTCGTGGTCAGAAAAGTGGCAGATGCAGTTCAATGTAGATAAATGCAAGGTTCTGAAGCTCGGGAGTGTCTATAACCCAAGCACTTATAAGTTAAATAACGTAGAACTTAGCCATACAGATTGCGAGAAGGACTTGGGGGTGATGGTAAGCAGCAACCTTAAACCAAGACAGCAATGCCTAAGCGTACGTAATAAGGCAAATAGATTACTGGGATTTATATCAAGAAGTGTTAGCAACAGAAGTCCAGAGGTTATATTACAGCTTTATACATCATTAGTAAGGCCTCACCTAGATTACGCAGCTCAGTTCTGGTCTCCATATTACAGAATGGACATAAATTCGTTAGAAAACATTCAGCGTAGAATGACTAAATTAATACATAGCATTAGAAATCTTCCTTACGAAGAAAGATTGAAGACCCTAAAATTACATTCAATTGTAAGACGTAGAATGAGGGGAGACATGATCGAGGTATACAAGTGGAAAATGGGTATTAACAAAGGGGATATAAATAAGGTCTTGAGGATATCTCTCCAAGAGAGAACCCGCAATAATGGATTCAAGTTAGATAAGTTTAGATTTAGAAAGGATATAGGAAAGTATTGGTTTGGAAATAGGGTAGTTGATGAGTGGAACAGTCTGCCTAGTAGGGTTATTGAAGCTAGGACCTTGGGTAGTTTCAAATTTAGGTTGGATAAATTCATGAGTGAGAGGGGTTGGATTTGAGTGGGACTCGCGCATGAGTGGGTAGAATTGTCAAAGCATATTTCTTGGGTAGCATTGAAAATTGGGTTGAGCAAATATTCTGTTAGTGGGACGGATTGTGAAGGACCTGCCTAGTATGGGCCAACAGGCCTGCTGCAGTGTTCCTCCTTTCTTATGTTCTTATGTTCTTAAGTCGCACTCAAATACAACTCTCATGTACAAGTCGCACTCAAATACAACTCTCATGTACAAGTCGCACTCAAATACAACTCTCATGTACAAGTCGCACTCAAATACAACTCTCATGTACAAGTCGCACTCAAATACAACTCTCATGTACAAGTCGCACTCAAATACAACTCTCATGTACAAGTCGCACTCAAATACAACTCTCATGTACAAGTCGCACTCAAATACAACTCTCATGTACAAGTCCCACTCAAATACAACTCTCATGTACAAGTCCCACTCAAATACAACTCTCATGTACAAGTCCCACTCAAATACAACTCTCATGTACAAGTCCCACTCAAATACAACTCTCATGTACAAGTCCCACTCAAATACAACTCTCATGTACAAGTCCCACTCAAATACAACTCTCATGTACAAGTCCCACTCAAATACAACTCTCATGTACAAGTCCCACTCAAATACAACTCTCATGTACAAGTCCATCAAATACAACCTACTGTTTTTATTTATCTAGTATGTTTGAAGCTATCCAGAGTTTTAGCTTCAATGACCCTACTAGGTAGACTGTTCCACTCATCCACTACTAGGTAGACTGTTCCACTCATCCACTGCTAGGTAGACTGTTCCACTCATCCACTGCTAGGTAGACTGTTCCACTCATCCACTACTAGGTAGACTGTTCCACTCATCCACTACTAAGTAGACTGTTCCACTCATCCACTACTAGGTAGACTGTTCCACTCATCCACTACTACGTAGACTGTTCCACTCATCCACTGCTAGGTAGACTGTTCCACTCATCCACTACTAGGTAGACTGTTCCACTCATCCACTGCTAGGTAGACTGTTCCACTCATCCACTACTAGGTAGACTGTGCCACTCATCCACTACTCTATTTCCTAACCAATACTTTCCTATAGACTTTCTAAATCTAAATTGATCCAATTTGAATCCATTATTTCAAGTTGTTTCTTGGAGGGATATCCTCCGGCCCTTATTTATATCTCTTTGTTAATACCCATCTTCCACTTATACACTTCAGTCATGTCCCATCTTCCCTATACACTTCAGTCATGTCCCATCTTCCTTATACACTTCAGTCATGTCCCATCTTCCACTTATACACTTCAGTCATGTCCCATCTTCCACTTATACACTTCAGTCATGTCCCATCTTCCACTTATACACTTCAGTCATGTCCCATCTTCCACTTATACACTTCAGTCATGTCCCATCTTCCACTTATACACTTCAGTCATGTCCATCTTCCACTTATACACTTCAGTCATGTCCCATCTTCCACTTATACACTTCAGTCATGTCCCATCTTCCACTTATACACTTCAGTCATGTCCCATCTTCCACTTATACACTTCAGTCATGTCCCATCTTCCACTTATACACTTCAGTCATGTCCCATCTTCCACTTATACACTTCAGTCATGTCCCATCTTCCACTTATACACTTCAGTCATGTCCCATCTTCCACTTATACACTTCAGTCATGTCCCATCTTCCATTTATACACTTCAGTCATGTCCCATCTTCCACTTATACACTTCAGTCATGTCCCATCTTCCACTTATACACTTCAGTCATGTCCCATCTTCCACTTATACACTTCAGTCATGTCCCATCTTCCACTTGTACACTTCAGTCATGTCCCATCTTCCACTTGTACACTTCAGTCATGTCCCATCTTCCACTTGTACACTTCAGTCATGTCCCATCTTCCACTTGTACACTTCAGTCATGTCCCATCTTCCACTTATACACTTCAGTCATGTCTTTCCTCATTCTTCGTCTTGCAAGAGAAAGTAGTTTAAGGAATTTAAATCTTTCTTCGTATGGAAGATTTCTTATGCTTTGTATTAATTTTGTTATTCTTCTCTGAATGTTCTCTAACTAATTTATATCCATTCTATAATATGTTGACCAGAACTGAGCTGCATAATCTAAGTGAGGCCTTAGTAATGTGTAGAGCTGTAGTATAACCTCTGGACTCCTGTTACTTACACTTCTTGATATAAATCCCAGTAATCTGTTTTATTACGTACACTTAGGCATTGCTGTCTTGGTTTCAGGTTCCTGCTTACCATAATTCCTAAGTTCTATATTATTTAGTCTATTATAAGTGCTAGAGTTATTTACATTCCCGAGCTTCAGGACTTTGCATTTATCTACACTGAACTGCATTTGCCACTTTTCTGACCACGACATGAGTTTGTCTAAATCCTCCTCAAGTTCAGTGACATCATCCTATAAATTAATTATCCTGTCTATTTTCGTGACAGTTAATTTACTCATATCGCTTGTTATTCCCTCGTCAAGGTCATTAATGTATATTATGAACAACAATGGGCCTAAAACTGATCCTTGGGGAACGCCACTTGTGACTGATCCACACTCAAATTTCACCTCATTTATGTAGGCTGCTTCCTCTTGGTGAGCCATGACTCGATCCATGACAGCACTCTTCGCCAATGCTATGAACTGCCACTTTTTTAAGTCTTTTGTGTGGTATTCTATCAAAAGCTTTACTAATAGTATCGAATTCTTTATCATGATCGTCTGCCTCAAATTCTTTATTGAAAAAAGTCAGTAAATTAGTCGGGCAGGAACGACCCCTCGTGAATCCATGCTGAGTATCATAGATCAAATTATGCTTATCAAGATGGCTTCTTATAATATCAGTTATAATTGACTTTAGTAATTTACAATTGAGGTCAGACTTACTGGGCAGTAATTTGACGGTAATGACTTATCTCTTACTTTTAAAATAGGAATTACATTAACCATCTTCCACATACCAGACACTACACCTGTCTGAGGAGATATATTAAAAAGATTAGTTAATGGTTCACAAAGTTCCATTTTGGACTCCTCAAGAACCTTGAAAAAAGTTCCTCAGTCCTGGGGATTTATTTTGCTTCAGTCAGTCTACCTGTTTAATAACCATATCCCTAGTGACTGTGATATTACATAATTTATCTTCTTCAAGCCCACTAAATAAATTAATTACTGGGATATTGTTTGTGTCTTCCTGTGTGAAAACCCACAGGAAATAATTATTAAAATTCGAGCACATTTCATGGTGTCTGTAAGATGCCCAGAGTTATTTTTAAGGGGACCTATCTTCTCTCTAACTCTTGTTATATATACCTGGAAAAAACTTTTGGGTTAGTTTTCAAATCTCTAGCAACATTAATTTCATAGTTCCATATAGTTTATCTTATCCATATTTTAACTTCTTAATGTGAATTTATTGATTCATAAGATGACCCCTCACCTCTTTTGATAGGCCTAAAAATTCCATCTGCCCTAAAAGATGTTTCAGCGTATTCATGCGTTTTGGATCATTTCTATTCGATCTCATTTTTTTAAACGGGATAAATGTTCTTTGAGCAGCATGTATAGTGTTAAGAAAACTGTCATATTGATAGTTCTCTTCGTTACCCCAGTCCACAGACGACAGGTGTTCTCTAAGCCCATTGTAACCTGCTAAAGTAAAATCTGGGACTGTTTCTGAGTTATCTCTACTATCTTCTGTTCACTTCTAAAGATTTATGGTCGCGCGTACCAAGTTCCTCTGTAATTTCTAGATTATTAACAAGGGTATCCTTGTTTGCCAGAACCAAATCTAGTAGGGTATTACCCCTTTATAAGTTCTGTAACAAACTGCTTTAAAAAACAATCCAGAAGTACCTCTAAAAAAGTTGTTAGACTCTAAATTCCAAGTCAATGAATTCCAATAAATTTGACTAAAGTTTAAGTCCCTTGTGTTATTAAATGCGACAACTACTAAGTGAAGATATCTCCAGAGAATACCAGGTGAACTTACTGATCCCCCTCTGGTATCTAGCCTCTTTCTGGTTTTATAACAGTTTGACAGTGTATTCTAGTCCAGTTATCCCATAAAATTGTGGGGCTTGTCAGTAGCACTTTTAGATTGCAAATGAATACAAACCAACCAAATAAACGTTGTGATCTTTAATAACAAAGGTGTCTAGGTGGTAATATTTATTGTTAATGTAAATTGAATAATTAATGCGATAAACTCCTACACAACTCTTGGAGTATAACTTAGTATACTTATATATCATAGTTATTCTGTATATATATGGTGCAATGGGCACATTTGACAAGATACTGTACTATTTAATATGTAGCATCTGGTACATTCCTATGTTGAGATGTGCTCCTGTGAGGTGTGGGTGGTCAGTATGTGCTGTGCTTGACACGACTTAGAATGTGACTGACAACGAATCCCTAAATAAGCTATCTTCCGGACCATAGAGGCAATCAAACACGTTAAACAGTATGACGACCCATTTGCCAAACAGCAGTAATGCTGAAACAGTAGTGAACAGCACAGCATCAGGTAAGGAATCAAGAACAAGACCCTAACTGGGGACCTTCAGATCCTACACGAAAGGCATAAAACTCCCTTATTACTGAAACTGAGTTCAGTTATTCCAATTTCCTGACTACGACAGTGTGTAGATGCCGAAACAATGTAAGTCAAGAGTTGAACTCGGGACCAGAGATACAGTGTGTCTCACGACACAACCTCTGTAAACATTAAATATCACCAAGTCTAAATGCTGCTCTGAACTGAGTTGCACAAGTTACCAGAAGTATGTCCTGGCTCACCAATGGAGACCTACTCTCCCGAAAACAGTTTAAATAACATGAGCTGAGGAGAACAGAATTAACACAGATAGAACAAGAGACAAGGTGGTGTTACCTCCACGAGGAACAGCGAGAGGGTCGGCAGATACAATGTTAAGTGACTCGTACAGCCTGAGCCTGGCACGAACTGCAAAACAAGTGAGCAGGTAGTTAGCAGCGTGCTGGCAGCCAATCAAAACTCTTCAACGAACACAATGTGAGGTGTAGTTGTTACATCCTACCTATGTACATAGGCTAATAACATAAGTCAAATAATACTACAGAATATATTTTTGTTTTAGCTCTTAATGAAAAACAGCAATATTAAATGAAAAAAAACATATTATTGCATCTTTTTCTGAGGTCACAACACCCTAGAATTACTCCGTTATCTTGCCTAGTAGCTTTAGCAATTTTCTCTCAAAGTGTCTTCCCTGGTCCCTATTCAGGTTTGGGGGATGGTATATCATGCCTAAAATAAATTTTTTATGCCCCTCCAAATATTCTACCCAGTGTTCTTTCAGCCTCTATACCTGCTTTTATGCCGCACTTTAAGTGTTCTGGCACAATATAGTGCCACCCCACCTCCCTTCCTGTTACTTCTATCAACATTGAACAACTTAAAACCCTGAATGTGACATTCAGCAAGCATGTCCTGATTGTTCATAATAAACCACATCTCAGTTATGACAAATATGTCATTGTTACCAGCACTTGTAACTAATGTCACTTCATCCATCTTGTTTCTAGTGGTACCACTATTTGTATAATATGTATTTAGAAGCCTCTCTTCTCTTTTCTCTCTCTGCTCATTTTTGTTCCTCCATTATCTATATTGTTGTCCTTATCACCTAGTACTACTGGCTTTCCAACATTCACCAATAACTCTGCTTAATTCTGTCTATAACTGGTATCTTTAAAACTCACAATATCGCTACCCTGATAATTCATCCTCCCTAATTCTATTGTACCATATTTCATTGCTTTCCCACAAAAACCCGTACCTCTTTTTCTAGTTTAAAGCCCTAGCAGTGCCTTCCACTGCACTGGCCAGTGCTGCCACACCAGCCCTAGATAAGTGAACCCAATCCCTGGCATACATGTTATTTCTGCCTAAGAAGAGGTTTCAGTTGTTTAAAAATGGAGCTGAAATATCCTTACTGTTTGTCCAGCCAACAATAAACACCAATTGCCCTGGACAACTATTCATCTCCAACTCCTCTACTTGGTAAAATGCCACATATTACAGAAAACTCTCCCTTATTCCTAATTATGTCTATTGCTGACCTATAGCTCCTATGCCAACATAGTTTCCTCCCACACTGAGACAGATAATAGGATTGCTCATATTACCTTCCAAGATGTCCAGACGACTAACAGTCCCCACCAAAACAATGTTCTTATCTTCGCTGGCATTCGTCGTGACGTTCTCGATGGTCTTAGGAGGGATGGTCTTAACGGGATGTCTAAGGTCGTCTATTCACATTCATCTTCCTTGGTGTACTTCGTCGTGTCATTCCCAGTAGTCGACTCACATTCGTCAGGCAACACGGAGAATGGTTTCAAAGCTTCCACACCAGTCTCCTGGATATTCATTTGTACTTCTCCATCCGTCCTCTTGATCCTGAGCTTCGTTCCAGTCTGCCCAGCCACTGTCCAGCTTTCTTTCTTAATGTGAGGATTCACAACACAACTCTCATGTACAAGTCCCACTCAAATACAACTCTCATGTACAAGTCCCACTCAAATACAACTCTCATGTACAAGTCGCACTCAAATACAACTCTCATGTACAAGTCCCACTCAAATACAACTCTCATGTACAAGTCCCACTCAAATACAACTCTCATGTACAAGTCTCATGTACAAGTCAATTGCTGTCTGTAGCCTGGCCTCCTTCAGTCCCTTAAGCTGCTGCTAGAGTTCCTCGAGGACATCGTTGGTTCAGTTTCACAGAGTACGTCTTCACTGAACAAGAACACCTTACCACTGAACAAGAACACCTTACCACTGAACAAGAACACCTTACCACTGAACAAGAACACCTTACCACTGAACAAGAACACCTTACCACTGAACAAGAACACCTTACCACTGAACAAGAACACCTTACCACTGAACAAGAACACCTTACCACTGAACAAGAACACCTTACCACTGAACAAGAACACCTTCACTGAACAAGACACTACCACTGAACAAGAACACCTTACCACTGAACAAGAACACCTTACCACTGAACAAGAACACCTTACCACTGAACAAGAACACCTTACCACTGAACAAGAACTTACCACTGAACAGAACACTTACCACTGAACAAGAACACCTCACCAATGAACAAGAACACCTTACCACTGAACAAGAACACCTTACCACTGAACAAGAACACCTCACCACTGAACAAGAACACCTTACCACTGAACAAGAACACCTCACCAATGAACAAGAACACCTCACCAATGAACAAGAACACCTCACCAATGAACAAGAACACCTCACCAATGAACAAGAACACTACCAATGACAAGAACCTCCTGAACAGAACACCTACCACTGAACAAGAACACCTTACCACTGAACAAGAACTCCTCACCACTGAACAAGACACCTCACCAATGAACAAGAACACCTCACCAATGAACAAGAACACCTCACCACTGTTACTGCTGCTGCTACTACTGCCTCCTGCTGCAGCTGCTACTACTGCCTCCTGCTGCAGCTGCTGCTGCTGCTGTCTTTTGCTGGTGCTACTGCTACTGCTGCAACCGCTCTCTTCTCCTGCTGCTGCTACTGCCTCCTGATGCTGCTACTGCCTCCTGATGCTGCTACTGCCTCCTGCTGCTGCTACTGCCTCCTGATGCTGCTACTGCCTCCTGATGCTGCTACTGCCTCCTGATGTTGCTACTGCCTCCTGCTGCTGCTACTGCCTCCTGATGCTGCTACTGCCTCCTGCTGCTGCTACTGCCTCCTGATGCTGCTACTGCCTCCTGATGCTGCTACTGCCTCCTGCTGCTGCTAGTCTGCTCATCCTCTGCTGCTACTGCCTCCTGATGTTGCTACTGCCTCCTGCTGCTGCTACTGCCTCCTGATGCTGCTACTGCCTCCTGATGCTGCTACTGCCTCCTGCTGCTGCTACTGCCTCCTGCTGCTGCTACTGCCTCCTGCTGCTGCTACTGCCTCCTGATGCTGCTACTGCCTCCTGATGTTGCTACTGCCTCCTGATGTTGCTACTGCCTCCTGTGCTGCTCGCCTCCTGTGCTGCTACTGCCTCCTGCTGCTCTGCTCCTGATCTGTACTGCCTCCTGTGTGCTACTGCCTCCTGTGCTGCTACTGCCTCCTGTGTCTGCTCTGCCCTGTGCTGCTACTGCCTCCTGATGCTGCTACTGCCTCCTGATGCTGCTACTGCCTCCTGATGCTGCTACTGCCTCCTGATGCTGCTACTGCCTCCTGATGCTGCTACTGCCTCCTGATGCTGCTACTGCCTCCTGATGCTGCTACTGCCTCCTGATGCTGCTCTGCTACTCCTGATGCTGCTACTGCCTCCTGATGTCCTGCCTCCTGATTGCACTGCCTCCTGATGCTGCTACTGCCTCCTGATGCTGCTACTGCCTCCTGATGCTGCTACTGCCTCCTGATGCTGCTACTGCCTCCTGATGCTGCTACTGCCTCCTGATGCTGCTACTGCCTCCTGTGCTGCTACTGCCTCCTGATGTGCTACTGCCTCCTGATGCTGCTACTGCCTCCTGATGTGCTACTGCCTCCTGATGCTGCTACTGCCTCCGTGTGCTACTGCCTCCTGATGTGCTACTGCCTCCTGATGCTGCTCTGCCTCCTGTGCTGCTACTGCCTCCTGATGCTGCTACTGCCTCCTGATGCTGCTACTGCCTCCTGATGCTGCTACTGCCTCCTGATGCTGCTACTGCCTCCTGATGCTGCTCCTACTGCCTCCTGATGCTGCTACTGCCTCCTGATGCTGCTACGCCTCCTGATGCTGCTACTCACTCCTGATGCTGCTACTGCCTCCTGATGTGCTACTGCCTCCTGATGCTGCTACTGCCTCCTGATGTCTGTCTACTGCCTCTGATGTGCTACTGCCTCCTGATGCTGCACTGCCTCCTGATGTGCTACTGCCTCCTGATGCTGCTACTGCCTCCTGATGCTGCTACTGCCTCCTGATGCTGCACTGCCTCCTGTGCTGTACTGCTCTGATGCTGTACTGCCTCCTGATGTGTACTGCCTCTGTGTACTGCCTCCTGATGTGCTACTGCCTCCTGATGCTGCTACTGCCTCCTGATGTGCTGCTATGCTCCGTGTATTAGCACTCCTGATGTGCTACTGCCTCTGATTGCACTGCCTCTGCTGATGCTGTGCTACGCTCTGTGTCTACTGCCTCTGTGCTGCTACTGCCTCCTGAGTGCTGCTACTGCCTCCTGATGTGCTACTGCCTCCTGATGTCTGCTACTGCCTCCTGATGATGCTGATCTGCTACTCCTTGATGCTGCTACTGCCTCCTGATTACCTGGCTGTCGTGAGCTGCTACTCTCCTGATGCTGCTATGCCTCCTGATGCTGCTACTGCTCCTGAGCTGCTTGACATGATACCTGCCTGATGCTGCTACTGCCTCCTGATGCTGTACTCATCTGCTACTGCTCTGATCTGCTACTGCCTCCTGATGTTGCTACTGCTCTGTGCTGCTACTGCCTCCTGGCTGCTACTGTCTGTCTTACTGCCTGCTGCTGCTACTTTGTCTTTTGCTGCTGTGAGTTGGGCCTGTCATGTATTACACTGTAGGTGTGAGTGTCAGTGTATATCACTGTAGGTGTGGGAGTGCTCAGTGTATTACTACTGTGGTGTGGAGTGTCAGTGTATATACACTGTGAGGTGTGAGTGTCAGTGTATATCACTGTGATGTGTCTGTTCCTGTGTGAGTGTCCAGTGTATTCACTGCTGCAGGTGTGGGGTGCTCAGGTGTATTACCTGTGAGGTGTGGAGTGCTCAGTGTCATATACACTGTGAGGTGTGGGAGTGTCAGTGTATATACACTGTGAGGTGTGGGAGTGTCAGTGTATATACACTGTGAGGTGTGGGAGTGTCAGTGTATATACACTGTGAGGTGTGGGAGTGTCAGTGTATATACACTGTGAGGTGTGGGATGTCATGTTTACACTTGTTGTGTGTATCCTCTGAGTGTATGTCAGTGTATACACTTGAGGTGTGGGAGTGTCAGTGTATATACACTTGAGGTGTGGAGTGTCATGTGTATATACACTTGAGGTGTGGAGTGTCGTGTATATCCTGTGGTTGGGAGTGTCAGTGTTTCACTGATGGATCAGTGTATACACTGTGAGGTGTGAGGTCAGTGTATCACTGTAGGTGGAGTGTCAGTGTATATACACTGTGAGGTGTGGAGTGTCAGTGTATATACCACTTGGATGGTGTGGAGTGTCAGTGTATATACACTTGAGGTGTGGGAGTGTCAGTGTATATACACTGTGAGGTGTGGAGTGTCAGTGTATATACACTGTGAGAGTGTGGGAGTGTCAGTGTATATACACTGTGAGGTGTGGGAGTGTCAGTGTATATACACTGTGAGGTGTGGGAGTGTGTCAGTGTATATACACTGTGAGGTGTGGGAGTGTGTCAGTGTATATACACTGTGAGGTGTGGAGTGTCAGTGTATATACTAGTGGTGTCAGGCTGTGGGAGTCGTGTCAGGTCAGTGATTACACTAGGTGGAGTGTGTAGTGTCAGTGTCATGATGTACAAGTGGGCATGACGATCATATTTATGTCCTCTCTCTCCCTCCTCTCTCTCTCTCTCTATCTCTCTGTCTATCTCTGTCTCTATCTCTCTCCCCCTCTCCCTCTGTCTCTCTCTCTCCCTCTGTCTCTCTCTCTCCCTCTGTCTCTCTCTCTCCCTCTGTCTCTCTCTCTCCCTCTGTCTCTCTCTCTCCCTCTGTCTCTCTCTCTCCCTCTGTCTCTCTCTCTCCCTCTGTCTCTCTCTCTCCCTCTGTCTCTCTCTCCCTCTGTTCTCTCTCTCTCTCCTCTGTCTCTCTCTCTCCCTCTGTCTCTCTCTCTCTCTTCTCTCTCTCCTCTGTCTCTCTCTCTCCCTCTGTCTCTCTCTCTCCCTCTGTCTCTCTCCCTCTGTCTCTCTCCCTCTGTCTCTCTCCCTCTGTCTCTCTCCCTCTCTCTCCCTCTGTCTCTCTCCCTCTCTCTCCCTCTGTCTCTCTCCCTCTCTCTCCTTTGTCTCTTCTCTCTCTCTCTGTCTCTTCTTTTCTCCCTCTGTCTCCCTCTCCTTCTGTCTCTTTCTCTCTCCCTCTGTCTCCCTCTCCTTCTGTCTCTTTCTCTCCCTCTGTATCTTTCTCTCTCTCCCCTCTGTCTCTCTGTGTCTCTCTCTCTTTCTCTCTTAATCCTCTGCCTCACTCATTGTGTCCTCCACAAATTGGCTGTTAGAGGCCAATTTGGTGGTTTATTGTCTGTTGTGGTTTATTGTCTGTTGTGGTTTATTGTCTGTTGTGGTTTATTGTCTGTTGTGGTTTATTGTCTGTTGTGGTTTATTGTCTGTTGTGGTTTATTGACCGTTGTGGTATATTGACCGTTGTGGTATATTGACCGTTGTGGTTTATTGACCGTTGTGGTATATTGACCGTTGTGGTATATTGACCGTTGTGGTTTATTGACTGTTGTGGTTTATTGACCGTTGTGGTATATTGACCGTTGTGGTTTATTGACCGTTGTGGTATATTAGCTGTTGTGGTTTATTGAATGTTAAGGTTTATTGCCTTTTGAGGTTTATTGTCTGTTGTGGCATATTGACTGTTGTGGTTTATTTACTGTTATGGTTTATTTACTGTTATGGTTTATTTACTGTTGTGGTTATGTATATTGGTAGGTATTGTCAGTGAGCAGTGTGTAGTGATTAGTCAGCTGAGCAGTGTAGTCAGCTGAGGCAGTGTAGTCAGCTGAGCAGTGTAGTCGGCTGAGGCAGTGTAGTCAGCTGAGGACAGTGTAGTCAGCTGAGACAGTGTAGTCAGCTGAGGAGTGTCAGCTGAGACAGTGCTGTCAGCTGAGGCAGTGTAGTCAGCTGAGCAGTGTAGTCAGCTGAGCATGTAGTCAGCTGAGGCAGTGTAGTCAGCTGAGACAGTGTAGTCAGCTGAGGCAGTGTAGTCAGCTGAGGCAGTGTAGTCAGCTGAGACAGTGTAGTCAGCTGAGGCAGTGTAGTCAGCTGAGACAGTGTAGTCAGCTGAGGCAGTGTAGTCAGCTGAGGCAGTGTAGTCAGCTGAGACAGTGTAGTCAGCTGAGGCAGTGTAGTCAGCTGAGGCAGTGTAGTCAGCTGAGGCAGTGTAGTCAGCTGAGGCAGTGTAGTCAGCTGAGACAGTGTTGTCAGCTGAGGCAGTGTAGTCAGCTGAGACAGTGTTGTCAGCTGAGGCAGTGTAGTCAGCTGAGACAGTGTAGTCAGCTGAGACAGTGTAGTCAGCTGAGACAGTGTAGTCAGCTGAGGCAGTGTAGTCAGCTGTGACAGTGTAGTCAGCTGAGGCAGTGTAGTCAGCTGAGACAGTGTAGTCAGCTGAGGCAGTGTAGTCAGCTGAGACAGTGTTGTCAGCTGAGGCAGTGTAGTCAGCTGAGGCAGTGTAGTCAGCTGAGACAGTGTTGTCAGCTGAGACAGTGTAGTCAGCTGAGACAGTGTTGTCAGCTGAGACAGTGTTGTCAGCTGAGGCAGTGTTGTCAGCTGAGGCAGTGTAGTCAGCTGATAGAGGGGGAGTGAAAGTGATCACTGTGAAAGTGATCACTGTGAAAGTGAGTGTGAGTCTTGATGGTGACACTTGTCACTCACCTCACAGTGAGGCGGGAAATTGGTACTGTGGGGACGTCATAACCTATTTTTACCTATTTTCTTTTATGACCTATTTTAGCCTAGCTTGACACTTTGGCCTATTTTCTTCCCTATTTTGACCTTTTTCTGGTCAGCTTTAATATATTTGGGCGTATTTTGACCATAATTTTTCCCCATTTTGACTTGACGTATTTTGGAGTATTTTGACATTTATTCTCCACCATTTTGACCTATTGCTGACTATTTGTGGCTAATTTTTGTCATATTTTAGTTTAATTTAACATTTATATCTATTTTAACTCATTTGACACATTTTTGGAAATATTTGTATATATTTGGTCCCGTTGACCCCATTTTGTCCTATTTTGATCCATATTACATACCTTTTTGAAATATTTTGCACTTTTCTAGTTTATTTTCACTATTAGGGCCATTAACAAATATTTTGACCAATTTTCAGCCTTATTTTGACCTAAATGGGCCGATTTTTTGTCTTTGGAACTATTTTGAAATATTTTGCCCCCTTTCTCGACTATTTTCACCTATTATGTCAAGTTTCCAGGTATTTTGTCTGGCCTATTTTGAGCGAAACGTTGCTTAATAAAGCTTTACACTGAGTGAAACATAGCTTGATAAAGCTCTACACTGAGTGAAACATAGTTTGATAAAGCTCTACACTGAGCGAAACATAACTTGATAAAGCTCTACACTGAGTGAAACATAACTTGATAAAGCTCTACACTGAGTGAAACATGATAAAGCTCTACACTGAGTGAAACATAACTTGATAAAGCTCTACACTGAGTGAAACATAACTTGGTAAAGCTCTACACTGAGCGAAACATAATTTGATAAAGCTCTACACTCTACACTGAGCGAAACATAACTTGATAAAGCTCTACACTGAGTGAAACATAACTTGATAAAGCTCTACACTGAGTGAAACATAACTTGATAAAGCTCTACACTGAGCGAAACATAACTTGATAAAGCTCTACACTGAGTGAAACATAACATGATAAAGCTCTACACTGAGTGAAACATAACTTGATAAAGCTCTACACTGAGCGAAACATAACTTGATAAAGCTCTACACTGAGCGAAACACAACTTGATAAAGCTCTACACTGAGTGAAACATAACATGATAAAGCTCTACACTGAGTGAAACATAGCTTGATAAAGCTCTACACTGAGTGAAACAGCTTGATAAAGCTCTACACTGAGTGAAACATAACATGATAAAGCTCTACACTGAGTGAAACATAATAAGATAAAGATCTACACTGAGAGAGACATGATAAAGCTCTGATGAGCAGTGACTGTCGCTGATAGTGAGCTCTGGGACTGACAGCCACAGGTCTGTGGGGGTTAATGACCTTAAGGCCTAAATTACCTTAATTGACAGATATTAAATCACCTCCAGACACACCAGTGTGTGTGTGTACTCACCTATTTGTGGTTGCAGGGGTCGAGTCATAGCTCCTGGCCCCGCCTCTTCACTGGTCGCTACTAGGTCCACACTCTCCCTGCTCCATGAGCTTTATCATACCTCGTCTTAAAGCTATGTATAGTTCCTGCCTCCACTACGTCACTTGCCAGACTATTCCACTTCTTGACAACTCTATGACTAAAGAAATACTTCCTAACATCCCTTTAACTCATCGGAATCTTTAACTTCCAATTGTGACCCCTTGTTGCTGTGTCCCATCTCTGGAACATCCTGTCTCTGTCCACCTTGTCAATTTCTCGCAGTATTTTGTATGTCGTTATCATGTCACCCCTAACCCTCCTGTCCTTCAGTGTCGTCAGGTTGATTTCCCTTAACATCTCGTAGGACATGCCCCTTAGCTCTGGGACTAGTCTTGTTGCAAACCTTAGCACTTTCTCTAATTTCTTGACGTGTTTGATCAGGTGTGGGTTCCAAACTGGTGCTGTATACTCCAGTATGGGCCTGATGTGTGTGTGTGTTTTATGTTGTTTCCGTGTGTTGTGTTGTGTGCGTGTGTTGTGTGCGTGTGCAGTATGTTGTGTGTATATTTGAGTGTCATTGTCACGTCATGTCATTGTCATGTGAGGTAGTGCATGTCAGTGTTGTGTCAGTGAGAGCAGTGTATAGCATGTCATCACCCTGCATGTATATCCTCCATATCCTGCTATTATGTATACTTAATGTATACTTCCCATGTCACCTATCTCTCATGAGAAAGTATAGTGTATCTGTGTGTGTCACATAGTGCTTGGTTAAGGTTCCTAACTATATTTACAAGAACTGTTATCTCCCTCAGTTCAGTTTAAAGTATTTTTATTGTTAAGAGATATACAAACAGGGAACAAGATGAAGTTGAAGCCATCTGTGGGCCATCTGTGGGCCATCTGTGGGCCAGCTTTGGGCCAGCTGTGGGACAGTGATTTCATTTGGTCAACTGACTCTATTTCTCTGATGTTATGCTGTTCAGAACATGTTTCAGACTTGAGTTATTCTTGGAGTAATTGATCTCAGATGAAGTGATATTCTGCAGAAGGTACAGCCAGAGTGTAGTTACAGTTGGCTGCCCGTCTTGTGGTGTAGTAGCTGTCTTCTAGCTGCCCGTCTTGTGGTGTAGTAGCTGTCTTCTAGCTGCCCGTCTTGTGGTGTAGTAGCTGTCTTCTAGCTGCCCGTCTTGTGGTGTAGTAGCTGTCTTCTAGCTGCCCGTCTTGTGGTGAAGTAGCTGCCCGTCTTGTGGTGAAGTAGCTGTCTTTTAGCTGCCCGTCTTGTGGTGAAGTAGCTGTCTTCTAGCTGCCCGTCTTGTGGTGAAGTAGCTGTCTTTTAGCTGCCCGTCTTGTGGTGTAGTAGCTGTCTTTTAGCTGCCCGTCTTGTGGTGAAGTAGCTGTCTTTTAGCTGCCCGTCTTGTGGTGAAGTAGCTGTCTTCTAGCTGCCCGTCTTGTGGTGTAGTAGCTATCTTTAGCTGCCCGTCTTGTGGTGTAGTAGCTGTCTTTTAGCTGCCCGTCTTGTGGTGAAGTAGCTGTCTTCTAGCTGCCCGTCTTGTGGTGTAGTAGCTATCTTTAGCTGCCCGTCTTGTGGTGTAGTAGCTGTCTTCTAGCTGCCCGTCTTGTGGTGTAAAAGTTCACTTCTCACTGTCCACACAGTGGAGTCAAATAACAATAAGGCCACCCACATCCCTCCTGTGTTGAAGGTTCTGTTGAAGTGACAGATGTGTCCAGGTTGGGTACATTCTGTGTCGTGCTGGCATGCTACCCACTTAAGTGATGCCCAGACCAGCTGTTGTACTGCTGGTGGGGTCTGCCTGTCGCATGTCAACACTACCTTGAAGTTTAATACACAAGTGCATATCAGTTGAGTATCTTTATTGATGAAACGTTTATACTACACAGTAGCCTTCTTCAGGTATAGTGAAATAAAGCTGAGGTGGTCAGTCCCTCATCCTGGAGAAGAGTTCAGCTGAACTCTTCTCCAGGCTGAGGGACTGACCACCTCAGCTCCATGGAGCTGTACTCTTCTCCAAGCTGAGGGACTGACCACCTCAGCTCCATGGAGCTGAACTCTTCTCCAGGCTGAGGGACTGACCACCTCAGCTCCATGGAGCTGAACTCTTCTCCAGGCTGAGGGACTGACCACCTCAGCTCCATGGAGCTGAACTCTTCTCCAGGCTGAGGGACTGACCACCTCAGCTCCATGGAGCTGAACTCTTCTCCAGGCTGAGGGACTGACCACCTCAAATACTCCTTCTCCAAAGTTGATGGACTGATTACATCATCTTCATTTCACTACTACTGCTGCCTTTGTATTTGACTGAAGAAGCCTACTGTGTGGGTGTAAGGTTTTATCAGTGGAGACACCAGCTGTGGCACATGGAGACACCAGCTGTGGCACATGGAGACACCAGCTGTGGCACATGGAGACACCAGCTGTGGCACATGGAGACACCAGCTGTGGCACATGGAGACACCAGCTGTGGCACATGGAGACACCAGCTGTGGCACATGGAGACACCAGCTGTGGCACTTGGAGACACCAGCTGTGGCACATGTGCCTAAATCATCAACTTGTCAGAATTTTATACAATTTTCAACAATAGTAACTTATATTTTATTCAGTTTATTTCGGACACATACATGGCTGTCCTCCAGACCAGTCAACTGGCAGTAGTGTAGCAGCTCTGGGGCCCACTGCTATGTTAACTGCTAGTTTAACTGCCAGTTCTCTGAAGTTAGGATAGGTTAGGTTAGATTAGATTAGGTTAGGTTAGGCTATTTTAGGATAGGTTACGTAAATTTAGGTTAGGTTAGGTAAGTTTAGGTTAGGCAAGTTTAGGTTAGGCAAGTTTAGGTCAGGTTAGGTAAGTTTAGGCCAGGTTAGGTAAGTTTAGGCCAGGTAAGGTAAGTTTAGGCCAGGTAAGGTAAGTTTAGGTCAGGTTGTGTAAGTTTAGACCATGTTGTGTAAGTTTAGGCCAGGTTAGGTAAGTTTAGGCCAGGTTAGGTAAGTTTAGGCCAGGTTAGGTAAGTTTAGGTCAGGTTAGGTAAGTTTAGGCCAGGTTAGGTAAGTTTAGGCCAGGTTAGGTAAGTTTAGGTCAGGTTAGGTAAGTTTAGGTCAGGTTAGGTAAGTTTAGGCCAGGTAAGGTAAGTTTAGGTCAGGTTAGGTAAGTTTAGGCCAGGTTAGGTAAGTTTAGGTCAGGTTAGGTAAGTTTAGGCCAGGTAAGGTAAGTTTAGGTCAGGTTAGGTAAGTTTAGGTCAGGTTAGGTAAGTTTAGGCCAGGTTAGGTAAGTTTAGGTCAGGTTAGGTAAGTTTAGGTCAGGTTAGGTAAGTTTAGGTCAGGTTAGGTAAGTTTAGGTCAGGTTAGGTAAGTTTAGGTCAGGTTAGGTAAGTTTAGGTCAGGTTAGGTAAGTTTAGGCCAGGTAAGGTAAGTTTAGGTCAGGTTGTGTAAGTTTAGACCATGTTGTGTAAGTTTAGGCCAGGTTAGGTAAGTTTAGGCCAGGTTAGGTAAGTTTAGGCCAGGTTAGGTAAGTTTAGGCCAGGTTAGGTTAGGCTAAGTTATGTTAGAATAGGTTAGGTAAGGTTTGTCAGGAAAGGGAAGGAGTGCTTCCCAACACAGGTGTTAGTCGTATGATGACTCTCAGCTGTGTCAAGTCCTGTCTTCAACTCCAGAAGCAAGATTGTCAGGTTTTCCAGACCTCTGATAAAAAACATTGTTCTTACAGTGGCTCTTGCTTGTACAGTATCACTTATAAACACTTGAGATGGACTGACCGCATCGACTCAAGGCTGAAGAACTGATTATCTCAAACTCCTCTTATTCAACCTTTTCTACATTGGACTGAAGAAGCCACTGTGGGGCGAAACGTTCCCTCAATAAAGAAACCCACATTTTGCAAGTGTCTCATTTACACTCTATCAAGACAGACAATCCAGGAAAGTGGAGCATACTCCAGGTGTGAGCGTACTTGTGCCTCATGCACAGTCTTGCAGCCTCTGCTGGGAACTTCCTGGCCGCTTTGTTTGCAGGATTTATAACGTGGTTCTTCATAGTCAGTGTGGAGGCAAATTTCACCCCAACAATATCAACTTCATCCCCGGGTACCAACACTTTATATTGATACCACTGCTCCAGTATTACCATCATGGTACCTAGACCATTATTGTTACCACTGCTCCATTATTACCATCATGGTACCTAGACTATTATTGTTACCACTGCTCCAGTATTACCATCATGGTACCTAGACCATTATTGTTACCACTGCTCCAGTATTACCATCATGGTACTTAGACCATTATTACCACTGCTCCAGTATTACCATCATGGTACCTAGACTATTATTGTTACCACTGCTCCAGCATTACCATCATGGTACCTAAACCATTATTACCACTGCTCCAGTATTACCATCATGGTACCTATACCATTATTACCACTGCTCCAGTATTACCATCATCGTACCTAGACCATTATTGTTACCACTGCTCCAGCATTACCATCATGGTACCTAGACCATTATTATCACTGCTCCAGTATTACCATCATGGTACCTAGACTATTATTGTTACCACTGCTCCAGCATTACCATCATGGTACCTAGACCATTATTATCACTGCTCCAGTATTACCATCATGGTACCTAAACACGAAACACGACTGGAACAAGTGTAGAAGCCTTCAAGAGGAACCTGGACAAGTATCTTCAACAGGTGCCAGATCAACCAGGCTGTGACGGATATGTGGGGCAGCAGGCCTCCAGCAGCAACAGCCTGGTTGACCAGGCAAGCACCAGACGAGCCTGGCCCATGGCCGGGCTCAGAGACTAGAGAAACTCTCGAAACTCTTCAAATGTATAAAGGTATGGTACCTAGACCATTATTATCACTGCTGCAGTATTACCATCATGGTACCTAGACCATTATTATCACTGCTGCAGTATTACCATCATGGTACCTAGACCATTATTATCACTGCTGCAGTATTACTATCATGGTACCTAGACTATTATTGTTACCACTGCTCCAGTATTACCATCATGGTACCTAGACCATTATTATCACTGCTGCAGTATTACCATCATGGTACCTAGACCATTATTATCACTGCTGCAGTATTACCATCATGGTACCTAGACCATTGTCAGTTTTGTTTACTCAGGACAAAATATAACCTGGAAAAGTTCTACCAGGTTGATATTAAATCATTTGTTGTTCTTTGCAGATGACGTTACAAAATATTAAGTACAAAGAAAGTCACTTAAGATGCCGAGGCATTTCTGGCAGACTAATCCTCGTTCTTCCTGACTATACTGACACAGCTTATGGAGAGGTACATCTTAATATTCAATATTTTAGCCAAACTTAGGACTAACTTGGGATTAAGGAGGCAATAACAATATTAGGAATTTTATGTTTGTAGTCATTTGGGTGAGTTTACAATGAATAGAAGTGAATATCTTGTTAGTTTATGATATATGGCTTAATCATGTTTGGCTGAGAGGGATTATAGGTTTAAGTAATAACATGATGGGTATAAACCATACCACGGGCGGGTATAGAACCCGCGATCAGAGAGTCACAAAACTCCAGACCGACGCGCTAGCCACTGTTATGGTTTGTTTGCAGTCGTGTCATTACGATCTCGTGAGTCATGATGGGTATACAATCAATTATTTAATGTTTGTAAGAATTACAGATAATGAGAGTAAGTCTATTTTGTTTTGGATGTGTTCATGACATTAAAAATAATCATGACTAGTTTTCACATAGTTGATGTTGGGATATGTTAATAAGGGAAGGTGCTAGACACGTAGGAAGGGAAGGTGCTGGACACGTAGGAAGGGAAGGTGCTGGACACGTAGGAAGGGAAGGTGCTGGACACGTAGGAAGGGAAGGTGCTGGACACGTAGGAAGGGAAGGTGCTGGACACGGGGAATGTCATAGAGAAGTTTGTGTCTAGTATAATGTCCATGGGTCTTGTTGCAACTATCTAGAAAGGGTTTTAGTTCTGGATAAACATTAAAATTTATTGTTCTGTAATTGTAGATTGCACAGCAGTAGGAGTAAACGTTTTGTATAGTGAGTAGGTTTAGGTCTTTGGAGAGTAGGGGTGTGTGTGTGTCTAGCAGGGGTGTGTGTCTAGCAGGGGTGTGTGTCTAGCAGGGGTGTGTGTGTCTAGCAGGGGTGTGTGTCTAGCAGGGGATTGTGTGTCTAGCAGGGGTGTGTGTGTCTAGCAGGGGTGTGTGTCTAGCAGGGGTGTGTGTCTAGCAGGGGATTGTGTCTAGCAGGGGTGTGTGTCTAGCAGGGGTGTGTGTCTAGCAGGGGATTGTGTGTGTCTAGCTGGGGTGTGTGTGTGTCTAGCAGGGGTGTGTGGTCTAGCAGGGGTTTTGTCTAGCAGGGGTGTGTGTGTGTCTAGCAGGGGTGTGTGTCTAGCAGGGTTGTGTGTCTAGCAGGGTGTGTGTGGTCTAGCAGGGGTGTGTGTGTGTCTAGCAGGGGTGTGTGTGTGTCTAGCAGGGGTGTGTGTGTGTCTAGCAGGGGTGTGTGTCTAGCAGGGGTGTGTGTCTAGCAGGGGTGTGTGTGTGTCTAGCAGGGTGTGTGTCTAGCAGGGGATTGTGTGTCTAGCAGGGGATTGTGTGTTCTAGCAGGGTGTGTGTGTGTCTAGCAGGGGATTGTGTGTCTAGCAGGATTGTGTGGTCTAGCAGGATTGTGTGTCTAGCAGGATTGTGTGTGTCTAGCAGGGATTGTGTGTGTCTAGCAGGGATTGTGTGTGTCTAGCAGGATTGGTGTGTGTCTAGCAGGGGTTGTGTGTGTGTCTAGCAGGGATTGTGTGTGTGTCTAGCAGGATGTGTGTGTGTCTAGCAGGGGATTGTGTGTGTGTCTAGCAGGGATTGTGTGTGTGTCTAGCAGGGATGTGTGTGTGTCTAGCAGGATTGTGTGTGTGTCTAGCAGGGGATTGTGTGTGTGTCTAGCAGGGATTGTGTGTGTGTCTAGCAGGATGTGTGGTTAGGTGTGTGTGTCTAGCAGGGGATTGTGTGTGTGTCTAGCAGGATTGTGTGTGTGTCTAGCAGGATTGTGTGTGTGTCTAGCAGGGATTGTGTGTTCAGGTGTGTCGTGTCTCAGGGATTGTGTGTGTGTCTAGCAGGGATTGTGTGTGTGTCTAGCAGGGGATTGTGTGTGTGTCTAGCAGGGGATTGTGTGTGTGTCTAGCAGGGGATTGTGTGTGTGTCTAGCAGGGGATTGTGTGTGTGTCTAGCAGGGGATTGTGTGTGTGTCTAGCAGGGGATTGTGTGTGTGTCTAGCAGGAGTGTGTGTGTGTCTAGCAGGGATTGTGTGTGTGTCTAGCAGGGGTTGTGTGTGTGTCTAGCAGGGATTGTGTGTGTCTAGCAGGGGTGTGTGTGTGTCTAGCAGGGTGTGTGTGTGTCTAGCAGGGTGTGTGTGTGTCTAGCAGGGTGTGTGTTGTCAGCAGGGTGTGTCAGAGGTGTGTGCTGCAGGGGTGTGTGTGTGTCTAGCAGGGGTGTGTGTGTGTCTAGCAGGGGTGTGTGTGTGTCTAGCAGGGGTGTGTGTGTGTCTAGCAGGGGTGTGTGTGTGTCTAGCAGGGGTGTGTGTGTGTCTAGCAGGGGTGTGTGTCTAGCAGGGGTGTGTGTGTGTCTAGCAGGGGTGTGTCTAGCAGGGGTGTGTGTCTAGCAGGGTGAGTGTCTAGCAGGGGTGTGTCTAGCAGGGGATTGTGTGTTCATTCTCACTTCAGCTTCTTCTTGTATTATTATTGGGTTAAGGTGGGTTGCTGTTGTTGATCCCGACGCACAAGCATCATAGGTGAGGTAGTGATAGATGAGTGATCAGTGAGTGACGCTGCTTCTGCTACACACTCACGTATCTTTGAGAGGATCCCAACTGTTTTGGATACTTTTTTTTGTTACGTGTTGGGTGTTGAATTTCTAGTTGGTGTCAAGGTACAGAACCAGAAATTTTCCTCATTATGTTTAGCAATAAGAGTGTTGTGGATCACTTGCTCTGCTCCCAAACATAATATAGAAGGTTTTGTAAGTTTATTGGCAATTATCCAGGTCGATATTTTTACGAGCTCTTCATTAACAATAGTGTTGAGGGAGGCGAGGTTAGGGTGGGAGACGACAAAAGTTGTGTCGTCAGCAAAGAGAATATGTCTCTGTTGTTGTGATACGTTTGGGAGGAAGAGTAGGGGACCAAGGACACTTCCTTGTGGTACTCCAGTATCCAGAGGTCTTGTTGATGAGGCTGTGTCTTTAATAGAGTCGTATTGATGTCTATTAGTAAGGTAAGACTTGATATATGTAAGTGCGTGGCCTCTTATACCACAATGGCCAAGTTTGTGAGATAGGATACTGTGGTTTACTGTATCAAAAACTTTCCTTAGATCGATAGAGTCCTAGTGGATATTTATTTTTTCAAGTGCTGCGTAAAGTAGGTCTAGTAATTTTAAAATTGCGTCATTTGTGGTTTTGTTTCTGGTGAAGCCAAACTGGCAGGGGTTGAGGATGCTGGCAGGGGTTGAGGATGCTGGCAGGGGTTGAGGATGCTGGCAGGGGTTGAGGATGCTGGCAGGGGTTGAGGATGCTGGCAGGGGTTGAGGATGCTGGCAGGGGTTGAGGATGCTGGCAGGGGTTGAGGATGCTGGCAGGGGTTGAGGATGCTGTCAGGGGTTGAGGATGCTGGCAGGGGTTGAGAATACTGGCAGGGGTTGAGGATGCTGGCAGGGGTTGAGGATACTTTGTGATGTTACAAAGGAATATAATCCCTTGTGTATAAGCTTCTCCAAGATTTTTAGAAAATAAAGCCAAGTTTGATATTGGCCTATAATTGTTTACATGTGTCGGGGGAAGTGCTGGTTTCCAGTGATTTGTTAGCGTAATGAAATAGCGGGCGATGGAACAGAGCCGCTCGTTTGTACAGTAATGGCGGGACTTTAGCTAGATTTGCTGGTTTATTTTTTTAGTGACTTAATAATCATGGTGACTTCTGTGATCTCGGTTGGTGCAATATAGAAGGAAGTTGGGAAGTTTCTGTCTAGGTAATCACTCGCTCGAGTATTGGTGCCTGGAATTTAACTGGCGAGATTTGACTCTATGGTTGAGAAGTTATTTATCTTGTTGACTGTAGCAATAGGCTGTAGTTTGGTTTAGTTAGGACAATATCTTAGCTGCTCTAAGTTACATCAATCACAAGCTGCTCAAACTTACCAGCTGCTTTAAATTACATCAACCATCAGCTTACAGCTGGTGACTGATGGCCTACAGTTACGTCAATCACCAGCTTACAGCTGGTGATTGATGTAACTTAAAGCAACTGGTAACTTAGAGCAGGTTGTGATTGATGTAACTTTGAGCAGTTGGCATTTCTTCTCTTGGATAAGTAAATGTCAGAGTACAGTCGTGTGTATATACATGGGATTCTGGGATGAGATGGCGATCATTGAAGTAGACGTTCCATAACAATGGCCCAAACATACTTCCCTGTGGAACGCTTATAGCAATAGTATCTTGTTGACTCTGTCCTCTTGATAACTACTCTTGGAGATCTACCTTGAAGGTAACCACTGAGAAGACACAGTGTAGAGCCAGGGACTCCTAGTGCTGGTAGTTTTGCCAAGTGCTTGGTGCCATACTCTCTCGAAAGCACCAGCAATGTCCAGTGCTACTACACAGCTGACCTTGGATTCATCCAGTAACTGGTGCCACATAGTGGGGAAGTTTAACAGATCAGCAGAGTGACCTTTTCTGACGCCATATTGACGGTCACAAAAAATCGAGTGGTAGTGGAAAAACACTGTTGTCATCTGCCGTGAGATTATTGTCTCAAGAATCTTGACAGTGATTGACAGTAGTGACACTGGTCTGTAGTTGATGATTTCCGCTCTGCTCTTCTTTTTGTGAACAGGGATTACGTTTGTTCTTTCCACAGAGGTCATTTACACTGTAATAGGCAGTGCTGATAGATGCTAGGCAGTGCTGATAGATGCTAGGCAGTGCTGATAGATGCTAGGCAGTGCTGATAGATGCTAGGCAGTGCTGATAGATGCTAGGCAGTGCTGATAGATGCTAGGCAGTACTGATAGATGCTAGGCAGTACTGATAGATGCTAGGCAGTGCTGATAGATGCTAGGCAGTGCTGATAGATACTAGGCAGTGCTGATAGATGCTAGGCAGGGCTGATAGATGCTAGGCAGTGCTGATAGATGCTAGGCAGTGCTGATAAATGCTAGGCAGTGCTGATAGATGCTAGGCAGTGCTGATAGATGCTAGACAGTGCTGATAGATGCTAGGCAGGGCTGATAGATGCTAGGCAGTGCTGATAGATGCTATTCAGGGCTGATATATGCTAGGCAGTGCTGATAGATGCTCAGGCAGTGCTGATAGATGCCAGGCAGCGCTGATAGATGCTAGGCAGTGCTGATAGATGCTAGGCAGTAGCTGATAGATGCTAGGCAGTGCTGATAGATGCTAGGCAAGCTGATAGATGCTAGGCAAGCTGATAGATGCTAGGCAGTGCTGATAGATGCAGGCAGTGCTGATAGAGCTAGGCAGTGCTGATAGATGCTAGGCAGTGCTGATAGATGCTAGGCAGTGCTGGTAGATGCCAGGCAGGGCTGATAGATGCTAGGCAGTGCTGGAAGATGCCAGGCAGGGCTGATAGATGCTAAGCAGTGCTCGTAGATGCCAGGCAGGGCTGATATATGCAGCAGTGCTGGTAGATGCAGGCAGGGCTGATAGATGCTAGGCAGTGCTGATGTTAAGCAGTGCTGATAGATGCTAGGCAGTGCTGATAGATCCTAGGCAGTGCTGATAGATGCTAGGCAGTGCTGGTAGATGCCAGGCAGGGCTGATAGATGCTAGGCAGTGCTGGAAGATGCCAGGCAGGGCTGATATATGCTAGGCAGTGCTGGTAGATGCTAAGCAGTGCTGGTAGATGCCAGGCAGGGCTGATAGATGCTAAGCAGTGCTGGTAGATGCCAGGCAGGGCTGATAGATGCTAAGCAGTGCTGGAAGATGCCAGGCAGGGCTGATAGATGCTAGGCAGTGCTGATGTTAAGCAGTGCTGATAGATCCTAGGCAGTGCTGATAGATGCTAGACAGTGCTGATAGATGCTAGGCAGTGCTGATAGATGCCAGGCAGAGCTGATAGATGCTAGGCAGTGTTGATAGATGCCAGGCAGAGCTGATAGATGCTAGGCAGTGTTGATAGATGCTAGGCAGTGCTGATAGATGCTAGGCAGTGCTGGTAGATGCCAGGCAGGGCTGATAGATGCTAGGCAGTGCTGTTAGATGCCAGGCAGGGCTGATAGATGCTAGGCAGTGCTGATAGATCCTAGGCAGTACTGATAGATGCCAGTCAGTGGTGATAGATGCCAGGCATGGCTGATAGATGCTAGGCAGTGCTGATAGATGTTAGGCAATGCTGATAGATCCTAGGCAGTACTGATAGATCCTAGGCAGTACTGTTAGATGCCAGACAATGCTGATAGATGCTAGGCAGTGCTGATAGATGCTAGGCAGTGCTGACAGATGCTAAGCAGTGCTGGTAGATGCCAGGCAGGGCTGATAGATGCTAGACAGTGCTGATAGATGTTAGGCAATGCTGATAGATCCTAGGCAGTACTGATAGATGCCAGTCAGTGGTGATAGATGCCAGTCATGGCTGATAGATGCTAGGCAGTGCTGATAGATGCCAGGCAGGGCTGATAGATGCTAGACAGTGCTGATAGATGTTAGGCAATGCTGATAGATCCTAGGCAGTACTGATAGATCCTAGGCAGTACTGATAGATGCCAGACAGTGCTGATAGATGCTAGGCAGTGCTGATAGATGCTAGGCAGTGCTGACAGATGCTAAGCAGTGCTGGTAGATGCCAGGCAGGGCTGATAGATGCTAGACAGTGCTGATAGATGTTAGGCAATGCTGATAGATCCTAAGCAGTACTGATAGATGCTAGACAGTGCTGACATGCTAGGCAGTGCTGGTAGATGCCAGGCAGGGCTGATAGATGCCAGGCAGGGCTGATAGATCCTAGGCAGTGCTGATGGATACCAGGCAGGGCTGATAGATGCTAGACAGTGCTGATAGATACCAGGGAGGGCTGATAGATTCTAGTCAGTGCGGATGGATGCCAGGCAGGGCTGATAGATGACAGGAAGGGCTGATAGATGCTAGGCAGTGCTGATAGTTGCTAGACAGTGCTGATATATGCGAGTTAGATGTGCTGGTCTGCACACCTCCTCAGCAATCTTGGGTTCATCTTATCTGGGTCCAGGAGCTTGTCTTGGTGCAGTGATTTAAGGAGAAGATACACTTCATCCTGTCTTATCGTCTCCCCTGACATCTTTGACACAGTTCTTGAGGCTAGCCAAGGAGGTCCCGAGGTGGATCAAGAACTCACATCTCGTCACCAAAGTGATAAACAAGAAGGTCACCTTTCTCCTGACTGCTACAACATGTGCTCCCATTTTTCCGATGTAGATGTGGAATAATTTCACCAGGTGAATAATCTGGTCGTTCCTTGACCTGGAGGGCTACCTGGAGAGCTACCTGGAGGGCTACCTGGAGGGCTACCTGGAGGGCTGCCTGGAGGGCTACCTGGAGGACTACCTGGAGGGCTACCTGGAGGGCAGTCTTGGATCAACGCCCCTGCAGCCAGGTCCATGACCAGGCCTCGCAAGGACCACCACGTTTTGGAGCCCAGTCTTGCTGACACCAGTTTCTGTGTCAGCCTCCCATCTAGGGATGGCCTACTTTTGAACTCCTTCCATTTGCCAACTGGCTTGCCTGTGCAGGTTCCTGTTATAGATGTCTCTTATACGTTCTCCAAGCCTTGTAGTTAGCAGTAACAGCCTCACCACAACACAAGCCGAACCTAGACTGATCTGAAAGCTTCGCCATGTACTGCCGGTGAGGGATGTGTCTGTGTTGCAGATTAAAAACATAAGAAAGGAGGAACACTGTAGTAGGCCTGCTGGCCCATACTAGGCAGGGCCTTCACAAATACAACCCACTAACAGAATAAATGCTAACCAAAAAACAAGCTTTGATCATTCTATTTACTCGTGTGCAAGTCCCACTCAAATCCAACCCCTCTCACTCATGTATTTATCAAACCTAAATTTGAAACTACCCAAGGTCCTAGCTTCATTACCCTACTAGGCAGACTGTTCCACTCATCAACTACCCTATTTCCAAACCAATACTTTCTTATATCCTTAGATAAATTAGACACGTGTGCAACACTTGGGTATCTTTAATGAGGAAACGTTTCGCCACACACTGGCTTCATCAGTCCATACATCGACTCAAGGCTGAGGGACTGATTACCTCAAACTCTTCCTGTTCTTCATTCTCCTTTGTATTGGACTGATGAAGCCACTGTGTGGCGAAACGTTTCCTCAGTAAAGATACCCAAGTGTTGTACATGTGTCTAATTTATCTTCATAATGTTAGCTGACAGCACGCTGATAGACCGATTAGTCATACTGTGTTCACAACTATCTACTCAGCTTGAGTATATAGTTGTGTAAGGTACCTTTCCATGAGAGAGGTAGGACACCTGGGCAGCCGCTGGGATGTAGCTCTGGGACCTCGTATAGTCACAAAACCACCTGCTGGGTGTGTGTGTTCAGTTCTGAGATCCTTCTGGTTTGTGCCCAGAAGAAATGTCCAAGGAACTGGTGATGGTGTCTGTCAAGTTCCTTTCTTTTACACCAGTGACGTACTTATTATCTTACTGGCACCTGGCAGGTAGTTGTCAGTGGTGTGCCATCTACAGTGGCAGCACTGCTGAGGTGCCTGGCAGGTAGTTGTCAGTGGTGTGCCATCTACAGTGGCAGCACTACTGAGGTGCCTGGCAGGTAGTTGTCAGTGGTGTGCCATCTACAGTGACAGCACTACTGAGGTGCCTGGCAGGTAGTTGTCAGTGGTGTGCCATCTACAGTGGCAGCACTGCTGAGGTGCCTGGCAGACAGTTGTCAGTGTGTCAACTACAGTGGCAACACTGTTGAGGTGCCTGGCAGGATGGTCTCCCTCTTGTGTTTCACTGCTGATTCAGCAGCTGACTGATCTGTATGTTCTGTTGCTGCTGAACTAGGTGATTATCTTACTGGTTTAACTCCTGGTTTATCTCCCTCTCTTTAAATCTGTCTGTTTGTCTCTGTCTCTCTCTCTTCCTCCCTCCCCCTCCTAGAGGAGACGTTAAAGGTCATTGTTTGATGATGTAGCAGCCAGGAGGCGACCATCTTTGATCTTTGTAGTGTGGTGTGTATGTGTGTGTGTGTGTTTGTGCACTCACCTATTTGTGACTGTAGGGGTCGAGTCATAGCTTTTGGCCCCGGCGCCTCTTCGCTGGTCGCTACTAGGTTCACTCTCCCTGCTCTATGAGCTTTATCATACCTCTTCTTAAAGCTATGTATGGATGCTGCCTCCACTACATCACTCTCCAGATTGTTCCACTTCCTAACAACTATAAGGCTAAAGAAATACTTCCTAACATCCCTGTGACTCTTCTGAGTTATCAGCTTCCAGTTGTGTCCCCTTGTTGCTGTCTCTATCCACCTTGTCAATTCCTCTCAGTATTTTATATGTCGTTATCATGTCCCCCCTATCTCTCCTGTTCTCCAGTGTCGTCAGGTTGATTTTTCTTAACCTCTCTTCGTAGGCCTTAGCTCCGGGACTAGTCTTGTAAACCTTTGCACTTTATTTTCTTGTCGTGTTTCACCAGGTATGGGTTCCATACTGGTGCTGCATACTCCAGTATGAGACTGACGTACACGGTGTACAGAGTCTTGAAGGACTTCTCACTTAGCTGTCGAAATGCTCTTCTTCGTCAGGCGTCCATATGCTTCAGCAATCTGGTTGATGTGTCCCTTAGATGTGCTCGGTATGATACCCAAAGAACCTTTTCCTTGAGCGAATTTTGCAGCCTTTGACCTCCTAGGCTGTACTCCGTCCGCGGTCTTTTTTGTCCTTCCCCAAGCTTCATGACTTTGCACTTGGTGTGGTTAAACTCCAAGAGCCAGTTGCTGGTCGAGGTTTGTAGCCTCTCCAGATCCCTCATATAGTCCTACCTGATCTTCGTCTGCTTGTATTCTTCGCAATAGCTTCACATCGTCTGCAAACACTGACACCTCTGAATCTATCCCTTCCATCATGTCATTCACATATACTAGAAACAGCACCGGCCGTAGGACTGTCCCATGTGGAAACCCGCTCGTCACAGGCGCCCATTATGACACCTCGTCACGTACCAACACTCGTTTCCTTCATGCCACATATTCTCTGATCCATTGCAGTACTTTCCCTCCTATTACTTCCAGTTCCTCTAGCTTTCCAACCAGTCTCTTGTGTGGTACTGTATCGAAAGCCTTCTTACAGTTCAAGAAGATGCAGTCTACCCATCCCTCTCTCTCCTGTCTTACTTATGTTACCTTGTCATAGAACTCCAGAAGGTTTGTGATGCAGGGTGTCACTTCCCTGAAGCCGTGCTGGTTATCATGTATGAACCTGTTCCTTTCTGGTGCTCCACCACTCTTCTTATAATCTTCTCCATGACTTTGTATACTATGCATGTCAGTGACACTGGTCTGTAGTTCAATGCTGCCTGTCTGTCTCCTTTCTTAAAAATTGGGACTACGTTTGCTGCCTTCCACACCTCAGGCAGTTGCCCTGTTAAGATAGATTTATTGAAGATTATTGTTAGTGACACACACAGTGCCTCTGCTTTCTTTCTCAGGACCCATAGTGAGATGCTATCTGGGCCCACCGCCTTCGAGGTATCTAGTTCACCTAGCAGTTTCTTCCCCTCGGTTGTGTGCAGTGTGTCCAGCACATGCTGGTGCACCCTACTGCCTCAGGTTGCTAGAAGTTTGTGTTGTCTCCACTGTGAATATCTCCCCGAATCCGGAGCTGAGCTCCTCACATACTTCCTAGTCGCTCCCCTCCTTTCTTCCTCAGTCTGATTACCTGGTCGTTGACTGTTGTTTTTTCCTGATGTGACTGTATAACAACTTTGGGTCAGATTTAGCTTTTAATGCTGTGTCATTCTCAAATTACTGCTGGGTTTCTATCCTTATCCATACATATTCATTTCTGGTTTTCTGCTCATCTCCTTGTTTGCCTGAGTCCTTTGTCTTCTGTACTTTTTCCATGCTCTACCACACTTTGCTTTGGCCTCTCTACACCTGGTAAACCAAGGGCTCACTCTTGTCTTCCTATTGTTTCTGTTGCCCCTTGGTACGAAGTTCTCCTCTGCCTCCCTGCACTTTGTGGTCACGTGTTCAATGATTTTGTTTACTGTCTTTCCCTCTAGTTCTCTTACCCACTGCATCTCGTGCTGGAATTGTCTCATACCTGTGTAGTCCCCTCTTTTGAAGTTTGGCTTTTTCCTTCCTTTTCATGCTGCCTCTACTATGTATTCGAACTTAGGACCACATGATCGCTAGCACTGAGGGGCCTTTCATGTATGGTAGCCCCTATGTCTAAACTGTTCAAGATGAATACATGGTCCAGCCTTGTTGGTTCATCCTCTCCTCTCTGTCCCTAACATGAAGTTTTGTAGCACCGCCTCAAGCATCCTGGCTCTCTACATCTCTGGTCCCCCATGTGGCTCAAGGTTTTCCCAGTAAATCTCCTTTTGGTTGAAATCCCATGTGATGAGTAACATTGCCCTGCCCATGTGGGTCCTTCTGGCCACCTCAGCTAGTGTGGCCACCATCGTTCTGTAGCTCTCAATGCACTCTTGTCTTGGTCTCCTGGTGTATGGTAGCGGGTTGTACATCACTGCTATCATCACTTTTGGCCCCCAGTATGAACTGTTCCTACTATGTAGTCATCCACTACACCTGTAACTAGTCCTCATATCTCCTCAAAACTCCATTGGTTTATGATGAGAAGTGCGGCTCCTCTTCCCCCTCCCCCGTCTTTCCTCAGGATCTGATATCCAAATGGAAAGATCACATCTGTTATCATCCCCATGAGCTTTGTCTCTGTGAGTGTTATGATGTCCGGGGATGTCTCAATGATTCTTTGCTACCACTCCTCACTCTTATTTGTTATTCCATCTGTGTTGGTATACTATACCTTCAGCTCCTTTCCAGAACTATATTCTGGGGGTGGGAGAGGTTGGTGCAGGCTGCGGGTTTGGAAGGCAGGGTTGGATATTAGGTAGGCTGCTGTTGTGGTGGTATTAGTGCTGAGGGGTGGGGGCTGTGGGTGTGGAGTGTGGTTTTGTTTCTGGTTATTGTGTTTGGTTGGTGTGGGGTGGTTGGGATTGAGGGGATTCTGTGGGTGGTTCAGTGGGCAGTTGTTTGTTCCTCCTGATGCCATGCTTTCCTGTCTGTTGGTACCTGCCCTGTCTCCCCTTCCTACCTCTGGCACCTTCCTACTCTCTCGGTTGTTCCTGTTCTTTCTGTGTTGTGTCGTGGTCAAGGTGCACTCAATGGTATTTTTGGGAACCCTTTAACAGTGGTTTCTGCTGCAAGATCTTGTTTCATACCATTTCTGTCTTGAATGTCAGTTTGAATGGGCAGTCTCTGAAAATTTGTCTGTTGAATTGTGTCTTCTCCTGTTACCACGATGATGCTCTCAATCTCTTTTACCTCCCCCATCTTCTTTTATCATAGTTCTTCCCTTTTGCCTCATTGAGCCCATGAATAATAAGTGACCTCTCCCTCTCTTATTTCGTTTAACTCCATAACGCTTATAGTCGCCCAGATGTCCTCGTGGCCTGATATCATTTCCTCAAGGGGGACTTCTTTGCTCCTTTCCCTCCTTCAGTCCCCTCACTATCCACTGATTTTCCTGTACCCATCACTTTGCTCCTATCAGTCCTCACCTCTATATTTCACTTCAGCACTTCCAGTTCCTCTGCCAGGCTCTGTATTTTTGCCTCAGCAGCTACAGCTCATAACTCCCACTTCTTCTTACCCTCTGTAGATATCTTGTTCACTACTGTGTTGCGAAACTCACATAGCCTCGTTTCTCACCACAGTTCCATTGTGCTCTTGATCCTTTCTGCCCATGCTTCCTTCTAGCCCAGCCATCACAGGTTCCCTTGCTTCTACGTCCTGCCATTTTTTTTTTTTTTTTTGGGGGGGGGAACTAGTGTGAGTGTGGTAGTGTTAAGTGTTAGTGTGTGTACTCACCTAATTGTGGTTGTGTGTGTGTGTGTGCGTGAGAGAGAGAGAGAGAGAGAGAGAGTGAGAGTGAGTGAGTGAGTGAGTGAGTGAGTGAGAGAGTTTGATGTGTGGAGGTTCTACTTTCCCAGGTGTGTACCTAGTTAACTATGTGTTTGTTTACGTTCTAGGAGCCCAGGTGTGTGGAGGAGGCGCCTGTTGCTCACCTGAAGTCAACGAGTCACTAAGAAAAGCAGGAACCACCTCGTTAGGCGAGGTAGTCAGGTCCACGGCACTCAGTCTACATTCGGCATTAACCTCACACAGGGACACCTTCTATGGTAAGTACCTAATTAACTAACAGTTTGATGGATCACAGGTGCTGACAGTTGTCCGACACCAGTACTTAACACCTTGATGGATCACCTGGATGTCTTTATTGATGAATAAGGCACTTGTACAACACCTGGGTGACTTTATTGATGAATAAGACACATGTACAACACCTGGGTGTCTTTATTGATGAATAAGACACATGTACAACACCTGGGTGTCTATTGATGAATAAGACACATGTACAACACCTGGGTGTCTTTATTGATGAATAAGACACATGTACAACACCTGGGTGACTTTATTGATGAATAAGACACATGTACAACACCTGGGTGTCTTTATTGATGAATAAGACACATGTACAACACCTGGGTGTCTTTATTGATGAATAAGACACATGTACAACACCTGGGTGACTTTATTGATGAATAAGACACATGTACAACACCTGGGTGTCTTTATTGATGAATAAGACACATGTACAACACCTGGGTGTCTATTGATGAATAAGACACATGTACAACACCTGGGTGTCTTTATTGATGAATAAGACACATGTACAACACCTGGGTGACTTTATTGATGAATAAGACACATGTACAACACCTGGGTGACTTTATTGATGAATAAGACACATGTACAACACCTGGGTGACTTTATTGATGAATAAGACACATGTACAACACCTGGGTGACTTTATTGATGAATAAGACACATGTACAACACCTGGGTGACTTTATTGATGAATAAGACACATGTACAACACCTGGGTGTCTGATGAATAAGACACATGTACAACACCTGGGTGTCTGATGAATAAGACACATGTACAACACATGGGTGACTTTATTGATGAATAAGACACATGTACAACACCTGGGTGTCTTTATTGATGACTAAGACACATGTACAACACCTGGGTGTCTGATGAATAAGACACATGTACAACACCTGGGTGTCTGATGAATAAGACACATGTACAACACCTGGGTGTCTTTATTGATGAATAAGACACATGTACAACACCTGGGTGTCTTTATTGATGAATAAGACACATGTACAACACCTGGGTGTCTGATGAATAAGACGCATGTACAACACCTGGGTGTCTGATGAATAAGACACATGTACAACACATGGGTGACTTTATTGATGAATAAGACACATGTACAACACCTGGGTGTCTTTATTGATGAATAAGACACATGTACAACACCTGGGTGTCTGATAAATAAGACACATGTACAACACCTGGGTGTCTGATGAATAAGACACATGTACAACACCTGGGTGTCTGATGAATAAGACACATGTACAACACATGGGTGTCTGATGAATAAGACACATGTACAACACCTGGGTGTCTGATGAATAAGACACATGTACAACACCTGGGTGTCTGATGAATAAGACACATGTACAACACCTGGGTGTCTGATGAATAAGACACATGTACAACACCTGGGTGTCTGATGAATAAGACACATGTACAACACCTGGGTGTCTGATGAATAAGACACATGTACAACACCTGGGTGTCTGATGAATAAGACACATGTACAACACCTGGGTGTCTGATGAATAAGACACATGTACAACACCTGGGTGTCTGATGAATAAGACACATGTACAACACCTGGGTGTCTGATGAATAAGACACATGTACAACACCTGGGTGTCTGATGAATAAGACACATGTACAACACCTGGGTGTCTGATGAATAAGACACATCTACAACACCTGGGTGTCTGATGAATAAGACACATGTACAACACCTGGGTGTCTGATGAATAAGACACATGTACAACACTTGGATTCTACAAGACTGAGGGATTGATACCCTTGGCTTCTACTGTCTTTTTTAAACTCAAGAATTCGTGGAGGCTTAATCCAGCGTTCATTAACGTTCCTTTACTGACGGTCACTGACGTTCCCTGATGTTCATTAACGTTCCCTGACGTTCCTTGATGTTCATTAACGTTCCTTGATGTTCACTGACGTTCCCTGATGTTCTCTGACGTTCCCTGATGTTCACTGTCGTTCCCCGATGTTCACTGACGTTCTCTGATGTTCGCTGACGTTCCCTGATGTTCACTGACGTTCCCCGATGTTCACTGATGTTCACTAACATTCCCTGATGTTCACTAACGTTCTCTGATCTTCACTGACGTTCTCTGATGTTCACAGACGTTCCTTGACGTTCCCTGATGTTCACTGACGTTCCCTGATGTTTCCTGACGTTCCCTGATGTTCCCTGACGTTCCCTGATGTTCACTGACGTTCACCGATGTTCACTGATGTTTACTGATTTCCCTGACGTTCAATGACGTTCCCTGATGTTCACTGACGTTCACTGACGTTCCCTGATGTTCACTGACGTTCCCTGATGTTCACTAACGTTCTCTGATGTTCACTCGTTCCTTGACGTTCCCTGATGTTCACTGACGTTCCCTGATGTTCACTGACGTTCCCTGATGTTCCCTGATGTTCACTGACGTTCCCCGATGTTCACTAACGTTCCCTGATGTTCCTGACGATCCCTGATGTTCACTGACGTTCCCTGATGTTCACAGACGTTCTTTGACGTTCACTGATGTTCACTGTCGTTCCCCCGATGTTCACAAACGTTCCTTGACGTTCCCTGATGTTCACTGACGTTCCCTGATGTTCACAGACGTTCTTTGACGTTCACTGATGTTCACTGTCGTTCCCCCGATGTTCACAAACGTTCCTTGACGTTCCCTGATGTCCACAGACGTTCCCTGATGTTCGCTGACGTTCCCAGATGTTTACTGACGTTCCGTGATGTTCTCTGACGTTCCCTGTTGTTCATTAACGTTCTCTGATATTCACTAACGTTCCCTGATGTTCACTAACGGTCCCTGATGTTTACTAACGTTCTCTGATGTTCACTAACGTTCCCTGATGTTCACTAGCGTTCCCTGATATTTCCAACGTTCCCAGCGTTCAGGAAAGCTCCTCAACGTTCCCTGACGTTCCCCGACGTTCCTTAACGTCCCCTAGCGTTCCCGAAGCTCCTTAACGTTCTCTGACGTTGTCTAACTTTCTCTGCCTGTTACTAACGTTCCTGTAGTTCCTTAGTGGTCCCTAACGTTCCCTAACGTTCTCTGACGTTTCCTAACGTTATCTAAAGTTCCCTGACCTTCCCAGACGCTCCTTAACGTTCCCTGATGCTCCATTGACGTTCCCCAACGTTTCTTAACGTTCTCCGACGTTCAGATTCGTTCTCTGATGTTACCTAAAGTTCTCTGACGTTTCCTAACGTTATCTAAAGTTCCCTGACATTCCCAGACGCTCTTTAACGTTCCCTGATGCTCCATTGACGTTCCCCAACGTTTCTTAACGTTCTCCGACGTTCAGATTCGTTCTCTGATGTTACCTAAAGTTCTCTGACGTTTCCTAACGTTATCTAAAGTTCCCTGACATTCCCAGACGCTCTTTAACGTTCCCTATCGTTCCACAACGTTCCCTATCGTTCCACAACGTTCCCTGACGTTCCTTATTTAACTAATTCACATTTTTTGTTTGTGATTTATTCCTCCAATTATTACTATGTGACTGATTTGTTTCCCATTATTGTGTGAGTTGTGTTGTCCAGGGATGGTATTGTGTGAGTTGTGTTGTCCAGGGATAGTATTGTGTGAGTTGTGTTGTCCAGGGATGGTATTGTATGAGTTGTGTTGTCCAGGGATGGTATTGTGTGAGTTGTGTTGTCCAGGGATGGTATTGTGTGAGTTGTGTTGTCCAGGGATAGTATTGTGTGAGTTGTGTTGTCCAGGGATGGTATTGTGTGAGTTGTGTTGTCCAGGGATGGTATTGTATGAGTTGTGTTGTCCAGGGATGGTATTGTGTGAGTTGTGTTGTCCAGGGATGGTATTGTGTGAGTTGTGTTGTCCAGGGATGGTATTGTGTGAGTTGTGTTGTCCAGGGATGGTATTGTGTGAGTTGTGTTGTCCAGGGATGGTATTGTGTGAGTTGTGTTGTCCAGGGATGGTATTGTATGAGTTGTGTTGTCCAGGGATGGTATTGTGTGAGTTGTGTTGTCCAGGGATGGTATTGTGTGAGTTGTGTTGTCCAGGGATGGTATTGTGTGAGTTGTGTTGTCCAGGGATGGTATTGTGTGAGTTGTGTTGTCCAGGGATGGTATTGTGTGAGTTGTGTTGTCCAGGGATGGTATTGTATGAGTTGTGTTGTCCAGGGATAGTATTGTGTGAGTTGTGTTGTCCAGGGATGGTATTGTATGAGGTGTGTTGTCCAGGGATAGTATTGTGTGAGTTGTGTTGTCAAGGGATAGTATTGTGTGAGTTGTGTTGTCCAGGGATGGTATTGTGTGAGTTGTTTGTCAGGGATAGTATTGGTATTGTGTTTTGTTGTCCAGATGGTATTGTTGAGTGTGTCTGTCAGGATGTATTGTGTGAGTTGTTTGTCAGGATAGTATTGTGTGAGTGTTTGTGTTGTCGGGATGGTATTGGTGATTGTGTTTTAGGGATAGGGATTGTGTGAGTTGTCTTGCAATGTATTGTGTGAGGTTGTCTTGGTATTGTGTGAGTTGTCTTGGTATTGTGTGAGTTGTCTTGGTATTGTGTGAGTTGTCTTGGTATTGTGTGAGTTGTCTTGGTATTGTGTGAGTTGTCTTGGTATTGTGTGAGTTGTCTTGGTATTGTGTGAGTTGTCTTTGTATTGTGTGAGTTGTCTTTGTATTGTGTGAGTTGTCTTTGTATTGTGTGAGTTGTCTTTGTATTGTGTGAGTTGTCTTTGTATTGTGTGAGTTGTCTTGTATTGTGTGAGTTGTCTTGTATTGTGTGAGTTGTCTTTGTATTGTGTGAGTTGTCTTTGTATTGTGTGAGTTGTCTTGGTATTGTGTGAGTTGTCTTTGTATTGTGTGAGTTGTCTTTGTATTGTGTGAGTTGTCTTGGTATTGTGTGAGTTGTTTTGGTATTGTGTGAGTTGTTTTGGTATTGTGTGAGTTGTTTTGGTATTGTGTGAGTTGTCTTGGTATTGTGTGAGTTGTTTGGTATTGTGTGAGTTGTTTTGGTATTGTGTGAGTTGTTTTGGTATTGTGTGAGTTGTTTTGGTATTGTGTAAGTTGTGTGGCGAATTGTGTTTATTTGTTGTTGCGTGCACTCTTGCGAGTTCGCATGTTTGTACCACTGTGTGAACGCTTGTGTGCACGCTTGTGTGCACGCTTGTGTGCACCCCTGTATGCACCTGTGTGTGCACCCGTATGTGCACGCTTGTGTGCACGACTATATGCATGGCTGTTTTGGTCTCTAGTCACACGCACTGGTGCACACTAGTACGCCTCTAGTCACATCACTCTAGTCACACTCTAGTACACGCCCTGGTCACACACCTGGTACGCACACCTGTGACACCACTGGTGCACACCTCTGGTGCACGCTGGTGCCTTGCACGCTGGTGCACGCTATGCGCACGCACTGGTGCCGCCTGGTGCCGCTCTGGTGCACGCGCTGGTGCCGCGCTCTGGTGCGCCGCTGGTGCCGGTTGGTGCACGCTGGTGCACGCTGGTGCACGCTGGTGCCGCTGGTGCACGCCTGGTGCCGCGCCTGGTGCGCACGCCTGGTGCGCACCTGGTGCCGCAGCTGGTGCACGCTGGTGCACCCCGCTGGTGCGCACGCTGGTGCCGCATCTGGTGCGCCTCTGGTGCACGCTCTGGTGCGCGCTGGTGCGCACGCCTGTGCGCCCTGGTGCGCTCCTGGTGCACTGGTGCACGCATCCGGTGCGCGCTGGTCCGCACGCTTGCCTGGTGCCTGGTGCGCACGCTGGTGCACCGCTGGTGCGCCTGGTGCCGCTCGGTGCACGCCCTGGTGCACGCTCTGGTGCACGCACGCTGGTCACGCCTGGTGCACGCACGCTGGTGCACGCGCTGGTGCACGCTGATGCACGCTGGTGCACGCCTGGTGCCACGCACTGGTGCGCAGCTGGTACGCACGCTGGTGCCGCTGGTGCGCTCTGGTCGCACTGGTGCGCTGGTCCGCTGGTCGCACCGCTGGTGCACTGGTGCACGCTGGTGCCTGGTGCACCTGGTGCACCGCTGGTGCCGGGCACCTGGTGCACGCTGGTGCGCGCACGCTGGTGCACGCCTGGTGCCGCTGGTACGCTGGTGGCGCTGGTGCCGCTGGTGCACGCTGGTGCACGACTGGTGCCACGCTGGTGCGCACGCTGGTCGCCCTGGGCCACCTGGTGCGCTCTGGTGCCGCACTGGTGCACCTGGTGCACGCACGTTGGTGCACGCACGCTGGTGCACTGGTGCGCGCTGGTGCCCGCTGGGTACCGCTGGTGCGCACCTGGTGCACTGCTGGTGCGCACCCTGGGCACGCACTGGTTTTCCGCTGGGCCGCACGCTGGTGCACGGCTGGTGCACTGGTGCACGCTGGTGGCACGCTGGTGCACGCTGGTGCGCGCTGGTGCGCTGGTGCACTGGTGCACGCCTGGTGCCGCACTGGTCACCGCTGGTGCACGCTGGTGCCCACGCTGGTGCGCACGCTGGTGCCGCCTGGTGCCACGCTGGTGCACGCGGCTGGTGCGCACTGGTGCCCGCCTGGTCACGCTGGTGCGCACGCTGGTGCACGCCTGGTCGCACGGCACGCTGGTGCACGCTCTGGTGACCGCCTGGTGCACCGCTCTGGTGGCACGCCTGGTGCACGCTGGTGCACTGGTGCGCGCTGGTGCCGGGACGCCTGGTGCACGCTGGTGACTGGTGCCGCACCTGGTGCCGCCGCTGGTGCGCTGGTGGCACTGGTGCACCTGGTCCCCTGGTCACCTGTACCACCTAGGTACCCTGTGCACACACTGTGCACATAGTCCTGGTCCACACGTTCCTCACAGCTGCTGTTGCTGTCACTGTTCACATGACAATAAATAGGTACCTCATGTTCCTCCTGTTCCTCTTCATGTTCCTCCTGTTCCTCTTCATGTTCCTCCTGTTCCTCTTCATGTTCCTCCTGTTCCTCTTCATGTTCCTCCTGTTCCTCTTCATGTTCCTCCTATTCCTCCTCCTGTTCCTCATGTTCCTCCTACTCCTGTTCCTCATGTTCCTCCTCCTCCTGTTCCTCATGTTCCTCCTCCTCCTGTTCCTCATGTTCCTCCTCCTCCTGTTCCTCTTGTTACTCTTCCTGTTCCTCCTCTTGTTACTCCTCCTGTTCCTCCTTCTGTTCCTCCTCTTGTTCTTCCTATTCCTCCTCTTGTTCCTCCTCCTCCTCCTTCTGTTCCTCCTCTTGTTCTTCCTATTCCTCCTCTTGTTCCTCCTCCTCCTTCTGTTCCTCCTCTTGTTCCTCCTATTCCTCCTCTTGTTCTTCCTCCTTCTGTTCCTCCTCTTGTTCTTCCTCCTGTTCCTCCTACTCCTCCTCTTGTTCCTCCTGTTCCTCCTCCTCCTTCTGTTCCTCTTGTTCCTCCTCCTTCTTCTGTTCCTCCTCTTGTTCCTCCTATTCCTCCTCTTGTTCCTCCTCCTTCTGTTCCTCCTCTTGTTCCTCCTCCTTCTGTTCCTCCTCTTGTTCCTCCTCCTCCTTCTGTTCCTCCTCTTGTTCCTCCTCCTCCTCCTTCTGTTCTCCTCTTGTTCTCTCCTCCTCCTTCTGTTCCTCCTCTGTTCCTCCTTTCGTTCCTCTTGTTCCTCTGTTCCTCCTCCTCCTTCTGTTCTCTGTTCTTTCCTCCTTCTGTTCCTTCTGTTTCATCCTTTCTTTCCTCCTCTTCTCTCCTTTCTGTTCCCTGTTCCTTTCCTTCTGTTCCCTTGTTCTCCTCCTCCTTCTGTTCTTGTTCTCTCCTCTCTCTCCTTCTGTTCCTCCTGTTCTCCTCCTCCTCTTCTGTTCCTCCTGTTCCTCCTGTTCTCTCTCCTCCTTCTGTTCCTCCTGTTCCTCCTCCTTCTGTTCCTCCTGTTCCTCCTCCTCCTTCTGTTCCTCCTGTTCCTCCTCCTCCTTCTGTTCCACCTGTTCCTCCTCCTCTTGTTCCTCCTGTTCCTCCTCCTCCTTTGTTCCCCTGTTCCTCTCTCTTGTTCCTACCTGTTCCTCCTCCTCTTTCCCCTGTTCCTTCCTCTTGTTCCTCCTGTTCCTCCTCCTCCTTCTGTTCCTCCTGTTCTCCTTCTGTTCCTCCTGTTCCTCCTCTCCTCCTTCTGTTCCTCCTGTTCCTCCTCCTCCTCCTTCTGTTACTCCTGTTCCTCCTCCTTCTGTTCCACCTGTTTCTCCTCCTCCTTCTGTTCCTCCTGTTCCTCCTCCTTCTGTTCCACCTGTTCCCTCCTCTTGTTCCTCCTGTTCCTCCTCCTTTCTTTCCACCTGTTCCTCCTCTTGTTCCTCCTGTTCTCTCCTCCTCTCCTTCTGTTCTCCTCCTCTTGTTCCTCCTGTTCCTCCTCCTCCTTCTGTTCCACCTGTTCCTCCTCTTGTTCCTCCTGTTCCTCCTCCTCCTGTTCCACCTGTTCCTCCTTCTCTTGTTCCTCCTTTTCCTCCTCCTCCTTCTGTTCCACCTTTCCTCCTTCTCTTGTTCCTCCTTTTCCTCCTCCTCCTTCTGTTCCACCTGTTCCTCCTCCTCCTCTTGTTCCTCCTGTTCCTCCTCCTCCTTCTGTTCCACCTGTTCCTCTTGTTCCTCCTCCTCCTTCTGTTCCACCTGTTCCTTCTCTTGTTCCTCCTCCAGACAAACCACATTCTTCCACAGTCTATAACCTTGTGTGTGTGTGTGTACTCACCTAGTTGTGGTTGCAGGGGTCGAGACATAGCTCCTGCCCCCGCCTCTTCACTGGCCGCTACTGGGTCACTCCCTGCGCCATGAGCCTTATCATACCTCTTCTTGAAGCTATGAATGGATCCTGCCTCCACTACATCGCTTCCCAAGCTATTCCACTTCCTGACAACTCTGTGACTGAAGAAATACTTCCTAACATCTGTGATTCATTTGAGTCTTCAGCTTCCAACTGTGTCCCCTTGTTGTGTGTCCCATCTCTGGAACATTCTGTCTCTGTCCACCTTGTCAATTCCCCCCCTATCTCTCCTGTCCTCCAGTGTCAGGTCGATTTCTTTTAACCTCTCCTCATAGGACATACCCCTTAGCTCCGGGACTAGTCTTGTTGCAAACCTTTGCACTTTCTGTAGTTTCTTTACGTGTTTGGCTAGGTGTGGGTTCCAAACTGGTGCTGCATACTCCAGTATGGGCCTAACGTACACAGTGTACAGGGTCCTGAACGATTCCCTATTAAGATGTCGGAATGCTGTTCTTAGGTTTGCTAGGCCCGTATGCTGCAGCAGTTATTTGGTTGATGTGCGCCTCAGGAGATGTGCCTGGTGTTATACTCACCCCAAGATCTTTTTCCTTGAGTGAGGTTTGTAGTCTCTGGCCCCCTAGACTGCCCTTCCCCAATCTTCATGACTTTACACTTGGTGGGGTTGAACTTCAGGAGTTCAAAGGGATCTGGACAGGCTTGCAGCCTGTCCAGATCCCTTTGTAGTTCTGCCTGGTCCTCATCCGACTGAATTCTTTTCATCAGCTTCACATCATTCCTTTCGTCATGTCGTTCACATATACGTACCAGAAAGAGCACCGGTCCTAGGACTGACCCCTGTGGAACCCTACTCGTCACAGGCGCCCACTCTGATACCTGTCACTTTCCATGACTCACTGATGTCTTCCAGACAGGTATTTTCTGTTCCATTGCAGCGTCTTCCCTGATATTCCTGCCTGGTCCTCCATCTTATGCACGAATCTCTTGTGTGGAACTGTGTCAAAAGCCTTCTTACAGTCCAAGAAAATGCAATCTGCCCACCCCTCTCTCTCTTGTTTTACTGCTGTCACCCTGTCATAGAACTCCAGTAGGTTTGAGAGACAGGATTTCTGTAAACAGCCTACCCAGAGGCTGTTTCAAACTGCGCGGCACTATGGTGCTGCCCTCTATAGGCCTATCAAGGTCGGGCTGGTCAGCCATGCTTCTCTCTCACTTAGACGGCCTACCTCACTGAACCAGCATCTACCCTTGCTAAGATTGTTGTAAATGGCACACATAGCTCCTCTGCTCCCTCTCTCACGACCCATGGAGAGATGTTATCCGGCCCCATTACCTTTGAGGTATCTAGCTCTCTTAGCAGCCTCTTCTCTTCTTCCTCTGTTGTATGTTTTGTATCGAACACTTGATGGTGTACCCCACCTCTCCGTCAATCCGGAGTCCCTTCTGTCTCCTCTGTGAACACTTCTTTGAATCTCATGTTGAACTCCTCACATACTTCTCGGTCGTTTTTTGTGATCTCCCCTCCCTCCTTCCTCAGCTTGAGTACCTTGTCCTTGACTGTTCTTTTCCTCCTGATGTGGCTGTACAACAGCTTTGGGTTAGATTTGGCTTGCTCTGCTATGTCATTTTCGTATTGTCGTTGGGCCTCCCTTACCTGTGCAAATTCATTTCTGGCTCTACGACTGCTCTCTTTATTCTCCTGGGTTCTTTGCTTTCTATACTTCTTCCATTCTGTAGCACACTTGGTTTTGGCTTCTCTACACTTTGAGTGAACCAAGGGCTCATCCTGGCCTTCTCGTTATTTCTGTTTCCCTTGTGTACAAACCTCTCCTCAGTTTCCTTGCATATTGTTGTCACATATTCCATCATCTCATTTACTGACTTCCCTGCCAGTGCTCTGTTCCACTGAACCTCGTACAGGAAATTCTTCATGCCTATGTAGTCCAATCTCTTGTAGTTTGGCTTCATTCGTCCTGCCCTTCTTGCTTCTCTCTCCACTTGTAACTCTATGTATTCGAAGCTCAGAACCAAGTGGTCACTGGCCCCAAGGGGTCTTTCATATGTGATATCCTCAAGATCTACATTGCCCATGGTGAATACTAGGTCCAATCTTGCTGGTTTGCTCTCTCCTCTCTCTCTCTCTCTCTCTCTCTCTCTCTCTCTCTCTCTCTGGTAGTCTCCCTAACGTGTTGATGCATGAGGTTTTCCAGTACCACCTTCATCATCTTAGCCTTCCACGTTTGTGGGCCCCCATATGGTTCTAGGATTTCCTCAGTCAATTTCTTTGTGATTGAAGTCACCCACAACCAGTAGATTAGCCCTGCCTACATGGTCCCTTCTGGCCACTTCAGCCAGTGTGTCAACCATCACTCTGTTTCTCTCATATTCATGTCTTGGCCTCCTGCTATTCTGCGGTGGGTTATACATCACTGCAGTTACCATCTTGGGACCTCCAGACTGAAGTGTTCCTATTATATAGTCTCCTTCTTTCCTCTGTCTCCTCTCTCCACCTCCTCAAAATCCCATTGGTTTCTGATGAGCAGTGCCACTCCTCCACCCCATGTTTTTCTCTGTCTTTCCTCAGGATCTGATACCCAGTTGGAAAGTTGACATCTGTTATCATACCCAAGAGTTTGGTTTCTGTGAGAGCTATGATGTCTGGTGCTGCCTCTTTGATTCTTTCATGCCATTCCTCCCACTTGTTCGTTACAACATCAGCATTGGTGTACCATACCTTCAGTTTCCTTTCCAACACTGTATTCTGGGGGTCTGTTAGGGTTGGGGGAGTGGGGGACCTGGAAGGGTGCTGTGGGATACTACTGCAGAGTATGGGGCAGGGGCTGTGAGTGTGGATCGTGGTTCGTATTGGGATAATATCTTATACTGTGGGGTTCTGAGGGTGGTTCTGTTGGTGTTTGTGCTTGTTGCTCTGCCTGGCTCTGGTTGTTCTCTGCTGACACTGTCCTTGTCTCTCTTTCTAGTCCCTTTCATTTCTGAGTCCTCTCCATCAGCTGCTGTCGTTCTGTCGTGGTCTAGGAACACCCTCCTGTATGTTGATTCCTTCAACCATGATTTCTCCTGCAGGATCCTGTTCCTGACAGTTTCTGTCTTGAAAATTAGTTTGACCAGGCGATTTCTCACCCTCGAGTACCCCCCCTATTCTCTGAAAATTTATTTATTTGATGATGTTTTCAATCGCTTGTTTTTCTGTCGTCTTTCGTTGTATGTCGTCTCTTCACTCTCATGAAGCCCATTAATAAAGACTGACCTTTCCCTCTCCTCCTCCCACTGCCTTTCCCTCCATGTTTCTGGGTCCTGTTTGTACATAGTCATTGTCTTCCTTGTTATTTCCTGTGACTTTTTTTTTGTGTGTGTACTCACCTAATTTCAGTTATAGGGGTCGATTCATAGGTCCTGGCCCCGCCTCTTCACTGGTCCCTACAAGGTCCACACTCTCCCTACTTCATGAGCTTTATCAAACCTCTTCTTAAAGCTATATATGGATCCTGCCTCCACTACATCACTTTCCAGACTATTCCACTTCTGACAACTCTATGACTAAAGAAATACTTCCTAACATCCCTGTGATTCATCTGAGTCTTCAGCTTCCAGTTGTGACCTCCTGTTGCTGTGTCTGAACTCTGAAACATTCTGTCCCTATCCACCTTGTCAATTCCTTTCAGTATTTTATGTTGTGTCCCCTATCCCTCCTCTCCTCCAGAGTCGTCAGGTTGAGTTTCCTTAACCTCTCCTCGAAGGACATATCCCATTAGCTCCGGGACTATTGTTGCAATCGTTTATACTTTTTCTAATTTCATGACGTGTTTGACCAGGTGTGGGTTCCATACTGGTTCTGCATACTCCAAAATGGGCCTGACGTACACAGTGTACAGTGTCTTAAAAGACTCCTTACTAAGATGTCGAAACGTTATTCTGAGGTTTGCAAGGCGTGTATATCCTGCAGCAGTTATTTGGTTCATGTGCTCCTCAGGATATGTGTTCGGTGTAAGGAAACACACCCAATGTTTCCACCCTTGCCGGGAATCGAACCCAGACGCTCGGCGTGTGAAGGTAGAGCTTTGGCACTAGGCCACTGTGGCCCGTGGCCTGGTGTTAGTTGCCACACTACCACCAGTGTTAGTGACCACACTACCACCAGTGTTAGTGACCACACTACCACCAGTGTTAGTGACCACACTACCACCAGTGTTAGTGACCACACTACCACCAGTGTTAGTGACCACACTACCACCAGTGTTAGTGACCACACTACCACCAGTGTTAGTGACCACACTACCACCAGTGTTAGTGACCACACTACCACCAGTGTTAGTGACCACACTACCACCAGTGTTAGTGACCACACTACCACCAGTGTTAGTGACCACACTACCACCAGTGTTAGTGACCACACTACCACCAGTGTTAGTGACCACACTACTACCAGTGTTAGTGACCACACTACCACCAGTGTTAGTGACCACACTACCACCAGTGTTAGTGACCACACTACCACCAGTGTTAGTGACCACACTACCACCAGTGTTAGTGACCACACTACCACCAGTGTTAGTGACCTCACTACCACCAGTGTTAGTGACCTCACTACCATCAGTGTTAGTGACCTCACTACCACCAGTGTTAGTGACCACACTACCAGTGTTAGTGACCACACTACCAGTGTTAGTGACCACACTACCAGTGTTAGTGACCACACTACCAGTGTTAGTGACCACACTACCAGTGTTAGTGACCACACTACCAGTGTTAGTGACCACACTACCAGTGTTAGTGACCTGGTGTTAGTGCCACACTACCACCAGTGTTAGTGACCACACACTACCACCAGTGTTAGTGACCACACTACCACAAGTGTTAGTGACCACACTACCACCAGTGTTAGTGACCACTACACCAGTGTTAGTGACCACACTACCAGTGTTAGTGACCACACTACCACCAGTCTTAGTGACCACACTAACCACCAGTCTTAGTGACCACACTACCACCAGTGTTAGTGACCACACTACCGTGTTGTGACACACCAGTGTTAGTGACCACACTACCACCAGTGTTAGTGACCACACTACACCAGTGTTAGTGACCACTACTACCAGTGTTAGTGACCACACTCACCAGTGTTAGTGACCACACTACCACCAGTGTTAGTGACCACACTACCAGTGTTAGTGACCACACTAACCAGTGTTAGTGACCACACTACCACCAGTGTTAGTGACCACACTACCACCAGTGTTAGTGACCACACTACCACCAGTGTTAGTGACCACACTACCACCAGTGTTAGTGACCACACTACCACCAGTGTTAGTGACCACACTACCACCAGTCTTAGTGACCACACTAACCACCAGTCTTAGTGACCACTACCAGTTTAGTGACCACTACCAGTGTTAGTGACCACACTACCACCATGTCTTAGTGACCACACTACACCAGTGTTAGTGACCACACTAACCAGTGTTAGTGACCACACTACCCAGTGTTAGTGACCACACTACCAGTGTTAGTGACCACACTACCACCAGTGTTAGTGACCACTACCAGTGAGTGACCACACCAGTCTTAGTGACCACACTAACCACCAGTCTTAGTGACCACACTATTCAGTGTTAGTGACCACACTACCAGTGTTATTGACCAAACTACCACCAGTGTTAGTGATCACACTACCAGTGTTAGTGACCACACTACCAGTGTTAGTGACCACACTACCAGTGTTAGTGACCACACTACCAGTGTTAGTGACCACACTACCAGTGTTAGTGACCACACTACCAGTGTTAGTGACCACACTACCAGTGTTAGTGACCACACTACCAGTGTTAGTGACCACACTACCAGTGTTAGTGACCACACTACCAGTGTTAGTGACCACACTACCAGTGTTAGTGACCACACTACCAGTGTTAGTGACCACACTACCAGTGTTAGTGACCACACCACCAGTGTTAGTGACCACACTACCAGTGTTAGTGACCACACTACCAGTGTTAGTGACCACACTACCAGTGTTAGTGACCACACTACCAGTGTTAGTGACCACACTACCAGTGTTAGTGACCACACTACCAGTGTTAGTGACCACACTACCAGTGTTAGTGACCACACTACCAGTGTTAGTGACCACACTACCAGTGTTAGTGACCACACTACCAGTGTTAGTGACCACACTACCAGTGTTAGTGACCACACTACCAGTGTTAGTGACCACACTACCAGTGTTAGTGACCACACTACCAGTGTTAGTGACCACACTACCAGTGTTAGTGACCACACTACCAGTGTTAGTGACCACACTACCAGTGTTAGTGACCACACTACCAGTGTTAGTGACCACACTACCAGTGTTAGTGACCACACTACCAGTGTTAGTGACCACACTACCAGTGTTAGTGACCACACTACCAGTGTTAGTGACCACACTACCAGTGTTAGTGACCACACTACCAGTGTTAGTGACCACACTACCAGTGTTAGTGACCACACTACCAGTGTTAGTGGCCACACTACCAGTGTTAGTGACCACACTACCAGTGTTAGTGACCACACTACCAGTGTTAGTGACCACACTACCAGTGTTAGTGACCACACTACCAGTGTTAGTGACCACACTACCAGTGTTAGTGCCACACTACCAGTGTTAGTGACCACACTACCAGTGTTAGTGACCACACTACCAGTGTTAGTGACCACACTACCAGTGTTAGTGACCACACTACCAGTGTTAGTGACCACACTACCAGTGTTAGTGACCACACTACCAGTGTTAGTGACCACACTACCAGTGTTAGTGACCACACTACCAGTGTTAGTGACCACACTACCAGTGTTAGTGACCACACTACCAGTGTTAGTGACCACACTACCAGTGTTAGTGACCACACTACCAGTGTTAGTGACCACACTACCAGTGTTAGTGACCACACTACCAGTGTTAGTGACCACACTACCAGTGTTAGTGACCACACTACCAGTGTTAGTGACCACACTACCAGTGTTAGTGACCACACTACCAGTGTTAGTGACCACACTACCAGTGTTAGTGACCACACTACCAGTGTTAGTGACCACACTACCAGTGTTAGTGACCACACTACCAGTGTTGATAGAGCTTCACGTCTCCAGAAGAACGAAACATCTGGATGAGCTTGGGTAGAGGAGTCTGAGAGAGCTGGACAGGTGAGCTCTGAGAGAACAGGTCTATCAGGTCCCTAAGGGCAAATACCAGCCTCTTTAAGGGCAAAAATAGTCCTCTGTACTCCCTTAAGTGTTGTGGCACTCTAAGACGTGTCCTATGACAAGCTTATCAGGTTATGTTTCACTCAGTGTAGAGTTTATCAACTATGTTTCACTCAGTGTAGAGCTTATCAAGCTATGCTTTCACTCAGTGTAGAGCTTATCAAGCTATGTTTCACTCAGTGTAGAGCTTTACTCCAAGTTATGTTTCACTCAGTGTAGAGCTTTACAAGCTATGTTTCACTCAGTGTAGAGCTTACCAAGCTTATTCCTCAGTGTAGAGCTTTACCAAGCTCATGTTTCACTCCAGTGTAGAGCTTTACAAGCATGTTTCACTCAGTGTAGAGCTTTACAAGCTATGTTTCACTCAGTGTAGAGCTTTATCAAGCTATGTTTCACTCAGTGTAGAGCTTTATCAAGCTATGTTTCACTCAGTGTAGAGCTTTATCAAGTATGTTTCACTCAGTGTAGAGCTTTATCAAGCTATGTTTCACTCAGTGTGAGAGCTTTACCAGCTGTTTCACTCAGTGTAGAGCTTTACTCAAGCTATGTTTCACCTGTAGAGCTTTATCAAGCTATGTTTCACTCAGTGTAGAGCTTTATCAAGCTATGTTTCACTCAGTGTAGAGCTTTATCAAGCTATGTTTCACTCAGTGTAGAGCTTTATCAAGCTATGTTTCACTCAGTGTAGAGCTTTATCAAGCTATGTTTCACTCAGTGTAGAGCTTTATCAAGCTATGTTTCACTCAGTGTAGAGCTTTATCAAGCTATGTTTCACTCAGTGTAGAGCTTTATCAAGCTATGTTTCACTCAGTGTAGAGCTTTATCAAGCTATGTTTCACTCAGTGTAGAGCTTTATCAAGCTATGTTTCACTCAGTGTAGAGCTTTATCAAGCTATGTTTCACTCAGTGTAGAGCTTTATCAAGCTATGTTTCACTCAGTGTAGAGCTTTATCAAGCTATGTTTCACTCAGTGTAGAGCTTTATCAAGCTATGTTTCACTCAGTGTAGAGCTTTATCAAGCTATGTTTCACTCAGTGTAGAGCTTTATCAAGCTATGTTTCACTGTAGAGCTTTATCAAGTTGTTTCACTGTAGAGCTTTATCAAGTTATGTTTCACTGTAGAGCTTTATCAAGTTATGTTTCACTGTAGAGCTTTATCAAGTTATGTTTTACTGTAGAGCTTTATCAAGATTATGTTCTACTGTAGAGCTACGAAGCTAATGATATGTAGTTGGACACATAGGTCATACGAAGCAACGAGTGAGTAGTGAGGACACAGTGGTAGTGAGGACACAGTGGTAGTGAAGACACAGTGGTAGTGAGGACACAGTGGTAGTGAGACACAGTGGAGTGAGACACAGTGGTAGTGAGGACACAGTGGTAGTGAGGACACAGTGGTAGTGAGGACACAGTGGTAGTGAGGACACAGTGGTAGTGAAGACACAGTGGTAGTGAGGACACAGTGGTAGTGAGGACACAGTGGTAGTGAGGACACAGTGGTAGTGAAGACACAGTGGTAGTGAGGACACAGTGGTAGTGAAGACACAGTGGTAGTGAGGACACAGTGTATTAAAAATAAAAAAGCATTTGTAATAACGACTGTTTGGGATACTAAGTAAAATCTCATTTTTCAGATTTTTATTATATTAAATATATATTATTAATATAAAAACATAATCTGAATAAAAACATAATCTAATAATCTGTGTAAAAACCTATTTACACAAAATCACAGTACAAGATAAAAGTCACAAGTAAAATCAAGTATTCGGTGTAGTGTCAAGTCGCTGCCATCTTCTAGTGTCACGCAGGACACTACCACACCTTGTCATGATACTTCTTTGTCTTATAGCACGCCTTCTCACGGGGTCCCCTGACACCCGTTCTCTGTGTCACATGACACGCCCCGGTGTCACCCGACACGCCTTCTCTTCTGTGTCCCCGACACCCTTCTCTCTGTGCCCATAAGACACCTTCCTTGCATCATGAACCCATCTCTAATAAAACCTTTTCACCGCGTTATGACACACATCAAATACACGACTCAACCTGTGTCGTGCCACCGTCACAAACTCTGACTGACTACACCACTAAATACCTGACACCCCATAGTGTCACACAAGACACCACCTGTTACCAGTGTCACACAAGACACCACCTGTTACCAGTGTCACACACTTTCAGGTACAACAGTCCATTTTCAGGTACATAGTCTCAGGAACACAGTCGGTACGGTGAATAAGCCAGTAGATAGTCTAAGGCCGTCACCAGCACGAAGAGTCAATCTCCAGGTCTGTCTGTTGAACACTCCCAGGTGTATCGGAGCTAGTGAACTCTCCAGTGTTGTATAGGGGAGAGTCTCGCTGACACTCTCCAGCAGTGTATATGGGAGAGTCTCGTACACTCCCTAGGTGTATCAGGGAGCTGGTGAACTCTCCAGTGTTGTATATGGGAGAGTCTCGTTAGCACTCTCCAGCGTGTATCAGGGAGCTCGTGAACTCCCAGGTGTATCAGGGGAGTTGAACTCTCCAGTGTTTTATATGGGAGAGTCTCGTAGCACTTCTAGGCAGTATCAGGGATGGTAACCCCAGTGCCTGGCGGGAGGAATCTCGTTACATGTTAGATAGCCGTAACACAGTGGTAGTGAAGACACAGGTGATGAGTAACCAGTGGATGCGGACCAGGGGGGTGAATACACAGTGAGTGAAGACACAGTGGTAGTGAGACACAGTGGTAGTGAAGACACAGTGGTAGTGAGGACACAGTGGTAGTGAAGACACAGTGGTAGTGAAGACACAGTGGTAGTGAGGACACAGTGGTAGTGAAGACACAGTGGTAGTGAAGACACAGTGGTAGTGAAGACACAGTGGTAGTGAGGACACAGTGGTAGTGAAGACACAGTGGTAGTGAAGACACAGTGGTAGTGAAGACACAGTGGTAGTGAGGACACAGTGGTAGTGAGGACACAGTGGTAGTGAGGACACAGTGGTAGTGAGGAGACAGTGGTAGTGAGGAGACAGTGGTAGTGAGGACACAGTGGTAGTGAGGACACAGTGGTAGTGAAGACACAGTGGTAGTGAGGACACAGTGGTAGTGAGGACACAGTGGTAGTGAAGACACAGTGGTAGTGAAGACACAGTGGTAGTGAAGACACAGTGGTAGTGAAGACACAGTGGTAGTGATAGTGAAGACACAGTGGTAGTGAAGACACAGTGGTAGTGAAGACACAGTGGTAGTGAAGACACAGTGGTAGTGAAGACACAGTGGTAGTGAGGACACAGTGGTAGTGAGGACACAGTGGTAGTGAAGACACAGTGGTAGTGAGGACACAGTGGTAGTGAGGACACAGTGGTAGTGAAGACACAGTGGTAGTGATAGTGAAGACACAGTGGTAGTGATAGTGAAGACACAGTGGTAGTGAAGACACAGTGGTAGTGATAGTGAAGACACAGTGGTAGTAATAGTGAAGACACATTGGAAGTGAAGACACATTGGTAGTAATAGTGAAGACACAGTGGTAGTGAAGACACAGTGGTAGTGAGGACACAGTGGTAGTGAAGACACAGTGGTAGTGAAGACACAGTGGTAGTGAAGACACAGTGGTAGTGAAGACACAGTGGTAGTGAAGACACAGTGGTAGTGAAGACACAGTGGTAGTGAAGACAGTGGTAGTGAAGACAGTGGTAGTGAAGACACAGTGGTAATGAAGACACGGTGGTAGTGATAGTGAAGATACAGTGATAGTGAAGACACAGTGGTAGTGATAGTGAAGACACAGTGGTAGTAATAGTGAAGACACAGTGGTAGTGATAGTGAAGACAGTGGTAGTGAAGACACAGTGGAAGTGAAGACACAGTGGTAGTGATAGTGAAGACACAGTGGTAGTGATAGTGAAGATACAGTGGTAGTGATAGTGAAGACAGTGGTAGTGATAGTGAAGACAGTGGTAGTGATAGTGAAGGCAGTGGTAGTGATAGTGAAGACAGTGGTAGTGATAGTGAAGACAGTGGTAGTGATAGTGAAGACAGTGGTAGTGATAGTGAAGACAGTGGTAGTGATAGTGAAGACAGTGGTAGTGATAGTGAAGACAGTGGTAGTGATAGTGAAGAAGTGGTAGTGATAGGAAGACAGTGGTAGTGATAGTGAAGACAGTGGTAGTGATAGTGAAGACAGTGGTAGTGATAGTGAAGACAGTGGTAGTGATAGTGAAGACAGTGGTAGTGATAGTGAAGACAGTGGTAGTGATAGTGAAGACAGTGGTAGTGATAGTGAAGACAGTGGTAGTGATAGTGAAGACAGTGGTAGTGATAGAAGACAGTGGTAGTGATAGAGAAGACAGTGGTAGTGATAGTGAAGACAGTGGTAGTGATAGTGAAGACAGTGGTAGTGATAGTGAAGACAGTGGTAGTGATAGTGAAGACAGTGGTAGTGATAGTGAAGACAGTGGTAGTGATAGTGAAGACAGTGGTAGTGATAGTGAAGACAGTGGTAGTGATAGTGAAGACAGTGGTAGGGATAATGAGGACACAGTGGTAGTGATAGTGAGGACACAGTGGTAGTGATAGTGAGGACACAGTGGTAGTGATAGTGAAGACAGTGGTAGTGATAGTGAAGACAGTGGTAGTGATAGTGAAGACAGTGGTAGTGATAGAGAAGACAGTGTATGAAGACAGTGGTAGTGTCATGTGTGAGTTATCTAGTGGTAGTGATAGTGAAGACATGGTAGTGATAGAGAGTTACTTAGTGGTAGTGATAGTGAGAAGTGGTAGTGTAGAAGACAGTGGTAGTGATAGTGAAGACAGTGGTAGTGATAGTGAAGCAGTGGTAGTGATATGTGAGGACACAGTGGTTGTCCCAGATGCCAGAAAGATCCACAAATGGCATGCATTAAATCAAATGTGTCCAGGTGTTGTCATGTGTGTGAGGTTATCTTAGTGTTGTCATGTGTGTGAGGTTATCTTAGTGTTGTCATGTGTGTGAGAGGTTATCTTAGTGTTGTCATGTGTGTGAGATGTTATCTTAGTGTTGTCATGTTTGTGAGGTTATCTTAGTGTTGTCATGTGTGTGAGGTTATCTTAGTGTTGTCATGTGTGTGAGGTTATCTTAGTGTTGTCATGTGTGTGAGATGTTATCTTAGTGTTGTCATGTTGTGTGAGGTTATCTTAGTGTTGTCATGTGTGTGAGTTATCTTAGTGTTGTCATTGTGTGAATTGATGTGTAGTTATCTTAGTGTTGTCATGTGTGTGAGGTTATCTTAGTGTTGTCATGTGTGTGATGAGGTTATCTTAGTGTTGTCATGTGTGTGTGATGTTATCTTAGTGTTGTCATGTGTGTGTGATGTTATCTTAGTGTTGTCATGTGTGTGTGATGTTATCTTAGTGTTGTCATGTGTGTGTGATGTTATCTTAGTGTTGTCATGTGAGTGAGAGGTTATCTTAGTGTTGTCATGGGTGTGAGGTTATCTGAGTGTCAAGACACCTTATAATAACTGAGTTAGTGTCCACATACCACATTTGTCTGATTATTAGTTGTGATTGTGGTACAGGCACCACCTTGGGTGCTAAGAGAAGCAGCTGAAACACTGTGAAAACCACTGGTTATAATCTGCAAGTGATCTGGAAGACAGTGAAGGTGGTTCCTGTGTTTAAGACAGGAAACACACAGCAGGTGTTGAACTACATACATAAGACATATGTGTAACACTTGCATATCTTTATTGGTGATTATAACACATGTACAGCATGTATTTATTCATTGTGGAGAAAATACCCAGGTGTTGCACATGTCTTGTTTGTCAGTGTAGGTGACCAGGTGTTTCACATGTGTCTTATTTAACAGTGTAGGTGACCAGGTGTTTCACATGTCTTATTCATCAGTGAAGATGCCTGGCGAGAAGTGTCTCCATAAACAGTAACCCACGTGGGTTTAGAGATGATAAATGCTATCTTACAAACCTACTGGAGTTAATGCTAGGTGGTGAAGGTGAGGCAGGAGAGACAAGGATGGTTGAACTGCATGTTTTTGAACTGCTGCATAGATGAACACCAATATGTTCAGTGTTCACCAGCATGTGTGTGTGTGTGGACCTCCCCTTCACACCTGAAAGATAATGTTCTTTTAGGTTACAATACAAGTCATCCTTAACACTTGTGGAGGATCCTGCTTCTCTCTGTGTACCCTGTGGCAGACCTTGTGGTGTACCCTGCAGCATGCCGTGTGGCCTAGCCTGTGGTGTACCCTGTGGCTTACCCTGTGGCATGGTGTGTAAAGGCAGCTGGTATGGGACAATCCACCTTGTCGATGTCGGGTTAATTATTGTTGTAGCTGGCGAGTAGAATACAGTATAGCGTAAACTCACAAACTCACGTAGACTACACAGGGGTTTGTTGGCTGTGGGATACGCCAGGCAGACAGGAGTGAAGGCAGTTGCTGCCGAGAACAAGGGGATGGAAGTGTTGACCATGGGGAAAGGTGTTGACCATGGGGCAGGTGTCAAGGGAGTGCAGGAAGAGGCACCTTCTCACAATGATTCAGTACAGGGCCACCTACCCAGGCCTATGAGAAACAGGCTTAGGCGAGGATTTTGAAATTATGGGTAGGAACCTCGTTACATTGCTCGGCCACGCACCTTAGGTCGTGCCAACCAGACAACACTGGCATGTTGCAAGTGAAGACTGAAATGCTCGTATGGAACTTGGTCTTGGCTTACCCTTTTACAGAAATGGTAAAACAGTTGACCCCTAAGCCACTCTTCAATGCTAGCTTCAGAAGAGAAAAACTGTGCTGGACTGCTGGCAATGGATGGGGCCAAGGAATGTCATGACAGAACTGGAGCACAAATATTCTCTGTACAACTGGCTCACATGGCTGCACAGGACGTCAGGTGGTGTTCACACGTCGAGGGACATGGATCTGTAAAACAATGACTGGCAGTAACATTTCCTAGGGTATGACGTGAGACAGCAGCACTACCCTATCCTATGATGCAGACTGTATAGTACACACTGCTTAAGAGGTAAAACTTACAATTTCAGAATTTGCAAGGAATATACAATGGGTATAATTATATACATGAAATATATATATATACAGGGTGTAGTCCACTGACTCCAGTATGTGAGCTTTTAACTGTAAAGCGTATGAGTGTCGATTCCTATTTCAGCGAGAAGACAAATGAGTAGTTCGCAAAGAAGTCGGTCAAGTCAAGTGTTGTGTCATTGTTACAGACATGTACTGCTGTCATAGGTCGCAGACCATAACTATCTCTGGCCAGGATGAGTCATTAGTCACACTAGCAGAGGAGGTAGTAGTAGAAGGATAGTGTTTAGTGTCAGTGTTGTCATGTAACACATGTTCCTCCAGCTTGGCTTCAGCTTGCACATTGTCAATGTACTTCATGTGGTCAAGGTGAGAGTCCTTAAGTGTTCCACTGGCAGTCTCCTGGAACTTGTTGTGAAGGTGTCTGAGGACACGGTAAGGACCAGCAAACTTGGGAGCTAGCTTATACCTACCAAGGTCTTGAGTGCAATTTTACAAGTTGACTTTGGAACCAGGTACCACCTTTCTCACCTTAGCAATGGCATTATGAGTAGTAATAAACTTGTCTGTTGCTTTATGATTTTCCCCGTACTCTCTGAAAAATAAGCTGGGAAGTCTGCAGGAGCGAGGGCAGGCAGTGTGAGGACCAAGGGAGGAGGTATTGACCATGGGGCAGGTGTTGATGGAGTGTGGGAGAGGCAAGTACTCACATCCTCACACGGAGAGGATTTTGAAATTACAGGTAGGAACTTCATACCCTATAGCATACCGTTGCCTGTTACTCCCATATAAACATGCCTGAGGCTCTAGCTACACTAGTGTTTACATTTCTTAAATTAGATCAGGTTTTATAATTCTGGGTTTAAACGCAGGTTTTTATGAGCATGTGTGTGCCTGGTAACCTAAGTCACATTGCTGGTTTTGTCTGATGGTGTTTGGGTTTGTTTGTCGCCTATTACGATTTTCTGTGTTGTAGTTTTAGTGCATGTTTGCGTGTGTGTTGTATGTGGTGTTTGGATGTTTGTTCTCTATATAGAACAATAAATAAGCTTCTGAACCCTGGCTGTTTAAGTTGTATTACCCTTAGCCCTGATACCTTATCACTTAGTTTGATGGTACTTGTTGTTACCCTTACTTAGTGTGGTACCTCTGGGTATTTCTCAGTGTGGTACCCCTTGGTATCTCTCCTTCAGTGTGGTGCCCCTGGGTATCTCTCAGTGTGGTACCCCTGGTTATCCAGCGTAGTACTCCTGGGAAATCTCTCAGTGTGGTACCCCTGGTTATCCAGTATAGTACTCCTGGGGTATCTCTCAGTGTGGTACCCCTGGGTATCTCTCAGTGTGGTACCCCTGGGTATCTCACCTGTGGTATCCCCGGCTATCTCCTGATACCCAGGGATATCTCTGTGTAGTGCCCATGGATATACCCCTGCCCACCTTCCTGACACTGTAGAACTTACACACCTCTGCCTCTCACAGATAAAGCCAATCCCCACTGGATTCTTCGTGTCCAGGTAAGATCCCAATGTAAACTATTCCTCTGGTACTTTCCACTGTAAGCAGTTCCACTGGTACCGTCCACTGTAAACAGTTCCAGTGGTACCTTCCACTGTAAACAGTTTCACTGGTACTTTCCACTGTAAACAGTTTCACTGGTACTTTCCACTGTAAACAGTTCCACTGCTACTTTCCACTGTAAACAGAATGGTACGTTCCAATGTAAACAGTTCCACTGGTACGTTCCACTGTAAACAGTTCCAGTGGTACCTTCCACTGTAAACAGTTACAATGGTACTTTCCACTGTAAACAGTTACAATGGTACTTTCCACTGTAAACAGTTACACTGGCACTTTCCACTGTAAACAGTTACACTGGTACCTTCCACTGTGAACAGTTCCACTGGTACCTTCCACTGTAAACATTTTCACTGGTACCTTCCAATGTAAACGGTTCCACTGGTACCTTCCACTGTAAACAGTTGCACTAGTACCTTCCACTGTAAACGGTTCCACTGGCACTTTCTACTGTAAACAGTTCCAGTGGTACCTTCCACTGTAAACAGTTCCAGTGTTACCTTCCACTGTGAACAGTTCCACTGGTACTTTTCACTGTTAACCGTTCCACTGGTACCTTCCACTGTAAACAGTTATACTGGTACCTTCCACTGTAAACAGTTACACTGGTACCTTCCACTGTAAACAGTTACACTGGTACCTTCCACTGTAAACAGTTACACACTGGTACATTCCACTGTAAACAGTTACACTGGTATCCTCCACTGTAAACAGTTACACTGGTATCCTCCACTGTAAACAGTTACACTGGTATCTTCCACTGTAAACAGTTACACTGGTATCTTCCACTGTAAACAGTTCCACTGGTACCTTCCACTGTAAACAGTTACACTGGTATCTTCCACTGTAAACAGTTCCACTGGTACCTTCCACTGTAAACAGTTTCACTGGTACCTTCCACTGTAAACGGTTCCACTGGTAAATTCCATTTGTACGATTTATTATAATTTCCAGTTGTACCTTGCATTGTGACTTAGAGTTGTACCACTGTACATGGATTGTGTTTGTACCACTGTGTACATGGGTTATGTTTGGATAGCTGTGTTTAACTCTCATTGTTTACAGTGTGTGTGTATGTGTGGCTGAGAGGTGTATGTGATTAGTTGGGTACTGGAGGGTGGTGACTGGCAGACTGCTTGGCTGCCTGTCTGGCAGACTGCCTGGCTGCCTGTCTGCCTATCTGGCAGACTGCCTGGCTGCCTGTCTGGCAGACTGCTTGGCTGCCTGTCTGGCAGACTGCTTGGCTGCCTGTCTGGCAGACTGCTTGGCTGCCTGTCTGGCAGACTGTCTGGCAGACTGCTTGGCTGCCTGTCTGGCAGACTGCTTGGCTGCCTGTCTGGCAGATTGCCTGTCTGGTAAGTAAGTTTATTCAGGCACACATAAATACAGTTACACATAAATTATCATACATAGCAGCATATATGTAGATTACCACACACACACACACACACACACACACACACACACACACACACACACACACACACACACACACACACACACACACACACACATACACGCCTCTATTTCCTCTTCTTGCATTCTTTTGTTTCCCTTCTCTCCCTCACCCCTCACCCTCACCCCTCTCCCGCACCCCTCTCCCTCTCCCCTCTCCCTCACCACTCTCCATCACCCATCTCCCAGATTACTCTCCATCACCCCTCTCCACACCCTCCCTCCTCTCCCATACCCTCTCCCATACCCATCTCCATACCCCTCTCCACACCCTCTCCCTCACCCTTCTCTCTCACCCTCTCCCTCACCACTCTCCATCACCCATCTTCCAGATTCCTCTCCCTCACCTCTCTCGCACACCCCTCTCCCACATCCCTCTCCCTCACCCTTCTCCCACACCCCTCTAACTCACTCCTCTCCTACACCCCTCTCCATCACCCCTCTCCATCACCCCTCTCCCACACCCCTCTCCCTCACCCTTCTCCCTCACCCTCTCCTCACCACTCTCCATCTTCCAGATTCCTCTCCATCACCTCTCTTGCACACCCCTCTCCACCTCTGCCCATCACCCCTCTCCTCACCCTCTCATCCTCTCCATCACCCTCTCCACCTCCCTCACCCGCTCCTACCTCTCCACCACCCTCTCCACCACCCCTCTCCACCCTCTCCATCACTCCTCTCCATCACTCCTCTCCATTACCCCTCTCCATCACCCTCTCCATCATCCCTCTCCATCATCCCTCTCCATCACCCCTCTCCATCATCCCTCTCCATCATCCCTCTCCATCACCCTCTCCATCACCCCTCTCCATCACCAATCTCCATCACCCTCTCCATCACCCTCTCCATCACCCCCTCCATCATCCCTCTCCATCATCCCCCTCCATCATCCCCCTCCATCACCCTCTCCATATCCCTCCATTTTCCCCCTCCCTCACCCCCTCCATCACCCCCCTCCCTCATCCCTCCCATTATCCCTCTCCATCATCCCTTTCCATCACCCCCCCTCCATCACCCCTATCCCCTCTCCATCATCCCTCTCCATCATCCCTCTCCCTCCCCTCTCCATCACCCCTCTCCATCACCTCAGGTGTCACCTGCTAATAAACGTTTCATGGTGTTAAAGATGGGAACATAAGCTGTATGTGGATGTGCTCATGCCAGCATTCTTGGCCCAGCTCTGCCAGCATTGTGTTGCTCTTATAACATTCTATGCTCCTTGCTAGCATTCTATGTCACTTACTTATTTCTGTTATCTTATAGTATTCTGTGCTCTGTAGACTATATCACTTACTGTGACTAGTATCATATATATTCTGTGCTCATATAGCATTCTGTGCTCATATAGCATTTCTGTGCTCACTTGCTGCTTATTCTGTGCTCATATAACATTCTGTTATCCTTGCTGCATTCTGTGCTCCATATAGCATTCTGTGCTCATATGGCTCTTTCAGTATCACCTTAACATTCTGTATCTTATAGCATTGTACTCCTTACTGTATTCTGTTATCCCTTGCTGTATTCTGTACTCACCTGCTTATTCTATGTCACTTACTGCTTATTCAATATCATATATTCTGTGCTCACTTATAGCACTATATTATCACACTATTCTATATGTATCACCTGTATTCTGTGCTCTGTTATCACCTGCTTATTCAGGCTCATATATTCTATATCATATTCTGTTATCACCTGCTTATTCTGTTATCATAACATTCTCAGTATCATAGCATTCTGTATCTTATAGCATTCTGTGCTCATATATGTTTATGTTGCTCATATAGCATTCTATCGTTAATACGCATTCTGTATCATAGCATTATGGTATCCTTGCTTATTCTAATATCATATGTGTCGTGTAGCATTCTGTTGGTATCCTTATAGCATTCTAATATCGCATAGCATTCCTTGTTGTCATATGTATTCTGTCTCCTTATAGCATTCATGTATCATATAGCGATATAATATCGCGCTGCATTCTGTTATCATTATGTATTCTGTTATCATATAGCATTCTCAATATCCTTATATTTCTTAATTATCTTCTTCAGCATTCTCAATATCACTTGTATAGCATTCAATATCATAGCTATATTGTCACTTGTAACATTCTGTTAACCCTTATAGCGATATATATTGTCACTTGTAGCATTCTGTTGCTCCTTGCTGTATTCTGTTATCTTATAGCATTCTGTGATTCTTATATATTCTAATATCACCATAGCATTCTGTTATCTGTTATCGCATAACATTCTGTCTTGCCCATAGCATTCTGTCATATAGCATTCTTGACAGCTCTTATAGCATTCTGTGCTCTGTTGCTCTCACATATAGCATTCTTGATATCTCCAGTATCACCTGTAATCTATGCTCCTGCCTTCTATATCACCTGTATTCTGTGCTCACCAACATTCTGTGCTCCTTATATATTCTGTGCTCCTCCTGCATTCTGTGCTCATAACATTCTATAATATCACTTATCTTATTCTGTGTCATGTATTCTGTATCACTTATAGCATTCTAATATCACTTATAGCATTCTCTAACTCCACTTATATGTATAATGATTCACCTGCTTATTCAGTTGCTCATGTAGCATTCTGTTATCTGTACTCACCTGCCCATTCTGTGCTCTGTGCTCACTTATAGCAGCCCTCTGTGCTCTGTTATCTGTATTCTATTATCTGTGCTCACCTGCTTATTCTGTTGCTCTGTGTACTCATATAACATTCTATGTCATATAACATTCTGTGTCACTTATACATTCTGTACTCATATTCTATCTCTGTTATCACCTGATTCTGTTATCTGTATCATATACATTAATATCATAGCATAACTAATATCACTTATAGCATTCTCGATATCATATATGTCCTATGTTAACTCATATGTATTCTGTTAATATTATATGTTCTGTTAATATCATAGCATTCTATGCTCCTTGCCTTATTTATATTGCTCATATAACATTATATTATCATATAGCGATATATTATCATACCAATATATGTTATCACTTACCAATGTGCTGCCTTAGCAATGTATTGCTCCTTATAGCATTCTGTGTCTGCATTCAGTTAATATTGTCTGTATCTGTATTAATCTGTTATCTTATTGCTCACGCCTTAACTTGTGTCTGGTATCTTATTATCATTTATAGCATTCTGTTATCATATTATCTTATAGCATTCTGTTATATGATATCCTTATATGTCTGTTATCTGTTATCGCATAGCGTCTGTTATCTGTGTTATCACCTTAACATTCTGTTATCTGTATCTTATAGCATTCTTAGTAACTCATATAACCTGCTCCTGTATTCTGTGCTCATATGTATTCTGTGCTCACTTATAGCATTCTGTATCTGCCAAACATGTTGCTCACCTGCCTTCTGTGCTCATCTCTTATTCTGTTATCTTGCCCTGCTTATTCTGTGCTCCATACTGCTTATTCTTGTGCTCCTTATAGCATTCTGTGCTCTGCTTATTCTGTTATCCACCTGCCTTCTGTGCTCACCTGCCTTCTATTGCTCATATATTCTGTGCTCTGTGCTTTCCACCTTCTATGCTCTGTACTCCACTGGATTTTCTGTGCTCTGTGCTCACCTGCCTTCTATCTCACGCGCAGCCTCTGTGCTCCGTCATCAGCTGCTTTCTGTACTCTGCACTCCACCTGCCTTCTGTGCTCATGCACCTTCTGTGCTCATGCCTTCTGTGCTCATGCTTATTCTGTGCTCACTTATAGCTGCTGTGCTCATGCCAATGTTCTGTAACTCATATATATTCTGTATCACCTGCCTTCTGTACTCATATATGTTACATTATCACCTGCCTTCTGTTATCACATATTCTGTGCTCCTTGCCATTACCATGCTCACTTATATTCTATGCTCACTTGCCAACATTCTGTCGATCTCCTTATTCTGTGCTCTCTTCATATTGTATTGGTATCGTATATATGATATCATTATGTATTCTGTTAACTCACTTATATATTCTCAGTATCATATATATTCTGTTGTCATATAGCGACCTATAATATCTTTGTTCTGTTATCATATACATTCTAATATCACCTTAACTATGTTATCGTATATATTCTGTTATCATATAACATTCTAATAACTCCTTATATCATTCATAATTATCTTGCCCAGCATTATAGTATCTTATAGCATTGTATCATGTAGCATTCTTGTCACTGCCATATTCTATGTCACCTTATTCTGTGCTCTTATAACATTCTTTAATATCTATATTATTATGTGCTCATATAACATTCATAATATCACTTATGGCTGCAATGTATCGTATATTCTGTTATCATGCAAATATTCTATATCACTTATAGCAATGTGTGTCACTTATAACATTATAGTATCATAGCATTATAATATCACTTATAGCATTTATGTGCTCATATAGCTCTGTATTGTCATGCAATCTTCTGAAAACATCTGCCAACATTGCGTATCACCTGCCCTCTGTGCTCCTTACCTGTCTTCTGGCACTCCATCTTATTCTGTGCTCACCTGTCTTCTGTGCTCCCTTATAACATTCTGTGCTCCACCTGCTTATTCTGTACTCATGCCAATGTGTAATGTCTGCCTTCTGTGCTCATGCAATGTTCACATATCACCTGTATTCTGTGCTCACCTGTATTGTGTATCTTACCTGTCTTCTGTGTGCCTGCTGTTGCTCGCGTGATCATTAGTATCACTTATATATTCTGTGCTCATGCCAACATTCTAATATCACCTGTGTATAATATCACTTGCTGTATTCTGTGCATATATTATTGTGCTCTGTTATCATATATTATTCTGTTATCTGTATCACTTATAGCATTCTATGTCATATAGCATTCACCAATATCACTTATATTCTGTGCTCTTTTTATTCTGTTATCATATAGCATTCATGTTATCTCCTGCTATTCTGTATCTTATAGCATTCTATATGTCACTTATAATATAAGTATCTTAGCATTCGTATCACCAACATTACTACTGTATCATGTATTCTGGTAGCTCATACTGTATTCTATGCTCCTTATAACCTATGATATCATATAGCAGTATATGTGTTCCACTTATGTATTCAGTTGCTCATGCTTTCCCATTATAGTATGTGTTAATATATGTGTGTCTGTTATCTGTTATCATATAGCATTCTGTTATCTGTGCTCACTTATAGCATTCTCTTATCTTATATATTCTGTTGCTCATAGCATTCTGTATCATATGGCTTTCTGTTGCTCATATTCATCATAGCATTCTGTTGCTCCATATATGATGTCTGTACATCATATATATTCTGTATCACCATGACTATGACCACTCCACTTATAACATTCTGTGCTCATATTATTCTGTCACCCCCTTAACATTCTGTTATCTTATACTTATTCTGTTATCATGCCCTATGTACTCATATATTATAGTCTGTCACATCACCCTGTATATTATCTTTCGGTTCTGTAAATCTGTATCTTGTATTCTCATATCGCTTGTATTCTGTATCTGGTGTCGACAATAGTATGTAGTATCACTTATAGCAGCCTATGTGCTCATGCCGTTCTTATTGCTCGGCTATTGCTCATGCTTATTCTGTTATCACTGCCAAGCATATTATAAGTATAATGTTGCAATAACATAGCATTATAATGTGCTCCTTATGTATTCTGTGCTCATATAGCATTCATATTATCATATATATTCTGTTATCACATTAGCATTCTGTGCTCATATGTATCACTTATAACATTCTATGCTCCACCTGTGACTAATGATCTCATAGCATTCTGTGTTATCTATATCACCTTATTCTGTTATCTGGACTGTATTCTGTTATCATGTGCTTATTCCATATTATCACCTGCTTATTCTATTATCCTTATAGCATTCTGTTATCACTTATATTCTGTTATCATAATGTTTCTGTTATCACTTATAGCGACTATCTCTCTGTAATCTTTCTGTGCTCACCTGCTTAATGCTGTGCTCACTTTGCCTTCTGTTGCTTTATATTGTATCATGCATTCTGTGCTCATAGCATTCCTATGTGCTCCTTATATTCTGTGCTCACTTATAACATTCTTATTATCATATAGCATTCTGTGCTCATGCTGTATTCTGTGTATATTTTATCTTCTGTCACTCCTTATAGCATTCTTGCTCATAGCTCTAATATCACATAGCATTCTTGTATCGCCATGATATTTCTGTTGTCATGCCAATTCTGTGCTCTTGCAAATATTTCTGTCTCACTTATATTCTGTTATCCCTTATATTATTTTGTGCTCACTAACATTCTGTACTCATATATATTATGTGCTCACTTATATCTTATTCTCAATATCATATAATGCCATATTGTGCTCATGCACTGCTTATTCTGTGTCATTATAACATTCTGTGCTCATACCATATTCTGTGCTCTTATAGCATTCACCAATGCTCATATGTATTCTGTTATCTGTATTCTATATCACTTACCTTAACATTCTTATTGTCATGTATTCTATCACTTATAGCATTTCTGTTGCTCCTTATAACATTCTATATCATATAGCATTCTTATAAATGTATTCTGTTGCTCACTTATAACATTCTATGCTCCTTGCCTTGACCTATATGCTCTTATGTATTCTATGCTCACCTTATGTCTGTTATCATAGCATTCTGTCTGCCTGTGACTATGACCCAGCTCATATATTCTGTGCTCATATAATCTTCTATATCATATATATTCCTATATTATCATAGTATACTGTTAACTCTTATTCTAATGCTCATATATTCTGTTGTACTCATAAGTATGTTGCTCACTCTTATTCTGTGCTCATAACAATACTCTGCTAATCTTCTCAGTATCACCTGTATTCTGTTGCTCATATACTTATCTGTTATCACTGTGTTTCTGTGCTCTCTGCCCCATTATTCTGTGCTCATATAACAATAAACATGTTCTGTGCTCCCTTATAGTTTCTGTGCTCATACTGTGTGCTCATACCAATCTATGACAACTCCATACTGCTTATTCTGTGCTCAGCCTGTCATTTTATATGCTCTTCCTGCTATTCTGTACTCTTATAATCTGTATCATATAATCTTCTGTTATCATGCTGCCTGCTGTATCGCTGTCATTTATATTATCGCCTGCTTGACTCTGTTATCATGCCAACATTCTGTTAGCCTCCTTTTAGCGGCCTGTTATCACTGACCTATGGTATCACCTGCCCATTCTGTTATCACCTGCTTATTCTGTGCTCATGCCAATATTCTGTGCTCACCCATAGCATTATGACCGCTCTGCCTGCTTATTCTGTGCTCCTGCCTGCTTATTCTGTTATCATGTATTCTTATTATCATATAACATTCTGTTATCCTTATAACATTCATAACCATACTTATTCTGTGCTCCACTTAGTATGCTCCTTACCTGTATTCTGTGCTCACTTATAGCTCATGTTATCTTATAGCATTGTACTCACCTGTATTCTGTCAATTCACCTGCTTATTCTGTGTCACCTCTTATTCTATGGATCTGTGCTCACCTGTATTCTGTGCTCATATTGCTCTGCCTTCTCTGCTCACCATGTATTTCTATCATACTCCTGCCTTCTGTGCTCTGCTTATTCTATCTCTGTACTCACCTGCCATTATTGTCTGTGCTCATATATTCTATGTCACCTGCTGTATATACATGCCATTACAACAGCTCTTATATAGCTGTAATTGGCATCAGCCCCTTCCACCATTCTGACCACTCCACCTGCCTTCTTATTATCACCTGTGACCTATGTTATCATGCTGCTATTCTGTATCACCTGCCTTCTGTACTCATACAACCTGTGATTCTTTTCATATTCAGTGCTCATGCTTGGCTATAGTGCTCTGTGCTCCCACATATTCTATGTCTGTGCTCATATAGCATTCTGTTATCTGTGCTCATACCAACATTCTGTGCTCCTTGTGGCACTCCATACCTGCCTTCTGTGCTCTGCTTATCTGTATCACCATCTTCTTGGCTCATACCTGCGTATGTGCTCCATAGCTCTGTATAGTCTGTCTTCTGTGCTCATAGCCTAAATACTCACCTGCCTTCTGTGCTCACTGTCTTCCTGTACTTTCTGCAAACATAATATCACTGCCCATTTTTTATTGCTCATATACCTTCTGTGCTCCTGCCTTCTGTACTCACTTATAGCTCTTATTATGCCTGTATTCTGTACTCCGCCTGCCTTCTGTACTCATATGTGCTCACCTGCCTTCTGTGCTCTTACTGCCTTCTGACCTCTGTACTCACAGCCTATGCTCTGTACACTCTTGCCTAGTTTCTGTGCTCTGGTATCACCTGCCTTCTATGCTCACTTTGTATTCTGTGCTCTGTATCTCCTTCTGTATCTGTATCACCTGAGTTCTGTTATCTGTATCTGTAGCGTGTATAGCCAGCATTACCATCAGTTATCCCAGTATAAGCTCATCTGTATCACCTGCTATAATAACTCATTATATATTCTGTGTCTTCTTATTCTGTGCCTCACCTGTAATCTGTGCTCATAATATTAACAATATTCTTATTATAGCCTGTATTCTCTGTATCTGTTATTAACTCTAACATAACATTTCTGACATCAGCTCTTCATATTGCTCTTATAACATTCTGTGCTCACTGCCTTCTATGCTCACACTGTATTATTCTGTGCTCATGCCTTCTGTATCACTTATTCTGTGCTCATACATAACATTCTGTGATCATAACATTCTGTGCTCCTAATATCACCTGTGACTGTCGCCACCTTCTGTGCTCATGTATAACATTCATCTGTGTATTCTGTATCTTATATTCTGTATCATATACTTATTCTGTTATCACTGTCTTCTGTGCTCACCTGTATTCTGTACTCCTGCAACTATCTCACTCTTGTAATGTTCTGTGCTGCCTGTATTCCTGTGCTCATAACCTGTGTCACCTGTGACCTATGACACTCTTACCAATGGGTCTGTTATATGCCATATTCTGTATCACCTGCTATTCTGTTATCACCTGCCTTCTTAACTCATATACCTTCTGTACTCTTCTTCCAATATATTATCATACTGCCTTCTGTACTCCTTACTGTGACTAGTAACTCCATATATGTGCTCTTATATGACTAAATATATGTGTTATATCACTTATAGCATTCTGTGCTCACCTGTATTCTATCTCCTTATTTTTCCTGTTGTCATATACATTGCCTGTACCTCTTTTTCTGTGTCCTTAACATTCCTATATTATCACTTGTTCTTTGCTCTTATTCTGTCTTTCTTGTCTGCTTTATCATTTTTATATTCTGTATCATATGCTTTTTCTGTTATCACTGCTGCTTATTTCATTCACTGCTTATTCTGTGCTCATATATTTCTGACCCCACTTGCAATGTTCTGTGCTCTTATAGCATTCTGTTTCTCATGTAATTCTATATATCATATAGCATTCTCCCTCTTGTAATTCTTGATATCATTATGATATTTCTGTGTCATACCTTTTTGCTCATTATGATATTTCATGCTCATATTTTTCTGTCTTATAATTTCTGTGCTCATAACATTTTTTATGTATTCTTGCTTTATAACAAACTTCTGTATCCTGCCTTATTTCTGTGCTCATGCTTATACGCCCCACCTTAACATCCTGTGCTCAAACCTCCCTTTTGTTTCTCTTTTTTTCTGTCTCACCTGTCTTCTGTATCACCTGTCTTCTCTTTATCACCTGCCCTTTTTCTCACCTGCCCTTTTGTGCTCATCCTGCTTCTGTACTCACCTGTCTTCTGTACTCACCTGCCTTCTGTACTCACCTGCCTTCTGTACTCACCTGCCTTCTGTACTCTCCTGCCTTCTGTACTCACCTGCTATTCCTGTGCTCATGTACTTTACCTGTGCTTCTGTATCATCTTCTGTTCGCTTTCTGTACTCCTGTCTTCTGTCTCACTGCTGTGCTCACCTTCATCTGTGCTCCTGCTTCTGTGCTCACCTGCTCTATCACCTGCTTTTACTCACTGTTCTGTCTCTAGTTCTTGTCATGCCTTCTGTTCATGCTTCTGTACTCAATGTTCTGCCATCTGTGCTCTTCTGCTCATTGTCATGCTTCTTCTCTTATCTCACTTCATTACTCTCACCTTTCTGTATCTCTGTACTCTATCTACTCTGTATCACCTGCCTTCTGTCTACTGCCTGTTATCTGTCTCACATTTAGTACTCCTCCTATTCTGTACTTCTTCGTACTCCTTCTGTACTTTTTGTACACCTGTTCTGTAGCATCTGTGCTCACCTACTTCGTCTTATTGTCACCTGCACTGTACTCCCTATTTTTCTGCATCTGTCTCTGATATTCTACCCATAATTTCAAAATCCCCGCCTAGGCCTGTTTCTTGTAGGCCTGTTTCTTGTAGGCCTTTTGTAGGCCTGTTTCTTGTAGGCCTGTTTCTTGTAGGTCCGTTTCATGTAGGTTCGTTTCATGTAGGCTTGTTTCTTGTAGGTCTGTTTCTTGTAGGTCTGTTTCTTGTAGGCTCTGTTTCTTGTAGGCCTGTTTCTTGTAGGCCCTTTCTTGTATGCTCTGTTCCTCTGTAGGCCCGTTCCTTGTAGGCCCTGTCTCTGTAGGCCTGTTTCTTGCTAGAACCTGTCTTGTAGGTCCTGTTTCTGTGCCGTTTCTGTAGGCCTGTTTCTTGTAGGTCTGTTTCTTGTAGGCCTGTTTCTGTGAGCTGTCCTGTTCCTTGTAGGTCCGTTTCTGTAGGTCTGTTCCTGAGGCCCTTTTACTCTGTAGCACCGTTTCTTTTAGCTTGTTTCTTGTAGGCCTGTTTCTTGTAAGCCTGTTTCTTGTAGGCCCGTTTCTTGTAGGCCCGTTTCTTGTAGGCCTGTTTCTTGTAGGCCTGTTTCTTGTAGGCCTGTTCTTGTAGGTCCGTTTCATGTAGGTTCGTTTCATGTAGGCCTGTTTCTTGTAGGCCTGTTTCTTGTAGGCCTGTTTCTTGTAGGCCTGTTTCTTGTAGGCCCGTTTCTTGTAGGCCCGTTTCTTGTAGGCCCGTTTCTTGTTATCCCGTTTCTTGTAGGCCCGTTTCTGTAGGCCTGTCTTATAGGCCCGTTTCTTGTAGGCCTGTCTTATAGGCCCGTTTCTTGTAGGCCTGTTTCTTGTAGGTGTGGGTAGGTGGCTGTGTTAAGACAGTGTGAGGCTGTGAATATTCACATTATAAAGAGACTGTGCAGTAGGCCTGTTGCTCCCTGGTCAACACCTCCACTCTGTGAGGTAAGACACACATGCAACACTTGGGTAGCTTTATTTCTAAACGTTTCGTCCACACAGTGGCTTCATCAGTCCATACAACGGAGAATAGTGAAGAACAGGAGGAGTTTGAGGTGGTCAGTCCCTCACTCTTGAGTCGATTAATAGACTGACAACATCGACTCAAGGATGAGGGACTGACCACCTCAAACTCTTCCTGTTCTTCACTATTCTCCTTTGTATGGACTGATGAAGTCACTATGTGGCGAAACGTTTCCTCTGAAAAGATACCCAAGTGTTGTACATGTGTCTAATTTATCAGTCTGAGTGTACATGGTGTAGTTTACAAGTGTACATGGTGTAGTTTACAAGTGTACATGGTGTAGTTTACAAGTGTACATGGTGTAGTTTACAAGTGTACATGGTGTAGTTTACAAGTGTACATGGTGTAGTTTACAAGTGTACATGGTGTAGTTTACAAGTGTACATGGTGTAGTTTACAAGTGTACATGGTGTAGTTTACAAGTGTACATGGTGTAGTTTACAAGTGTACATGGTGTAGTTTACAAGTGTACAGGTGTGTTTACAAGTGTACATGGTGTAGTTTACAAGTGTACATGGTGTAGTTTACAAGTGTACAGGGTGTAGTTTACAAGTGTACATGGTGTAGTTTACAAGTGTACATGGTGTAGTTTACAAGTGTACAGGGTGTAGTTTACAAGTGTACATGGTGTAGTTTACAAGTGTACATGGTGTAGTTTACAAGTGTACAGGGTGTAGTTTACAAGTGTACAGGGTGTAGTTTACAAGTGTACATGGTGTAGTTTACAAGTGTACAGGGTGTAGTTTACAAGTGTACAGGGTGTAGTTTACAAGTGTACATGGTGTAGTTTACAAGTGTACATGGTGTAGTTTACAAGTGTACATGGTGTAGTTTACAAGTGTACAGGGTGTAGTTTACAAGTGTACAGGGTGTAGTTTACAAGTGTACATGGTGTAGTTTACAAGTGTACATGGTGTAGTTTACAAGTGTACAGGGTGTAGTTTACAAGTGTACAGGGTGTAGTTTACAAGTGTACAGGGTGTAGTTTACAAGTGTACAGGGTGTAGTTTACAAGTGTACATGGTGTAGTTTACAAGTGTACAGGGTGTAGTTTACAAGTGTACATGGTGTAGTTTACAAGTGTACATGGTGTAGTTTACAAGTGTACAGGGTGTAGTTTACAAGTGTACAGGGTGTAGTTTACAAGTGTACATGGTGTAGTTTACAAGTGTACATGGTGTAGTTTACAAGTGTACAGGGTGTAGTTTACAAGTGTACAGGGTGTAGTTTACAAGTGTACATGGTGTAGTTTACAAGTGTACATGGTGTAGTTACAAGTGTACAGGTGTAGTTTACAAGTGACAGGTGTAGTTTACAAGTGTACAGGGTGTAGTTTCAAGTGTACATGGTGTAGTTTACAAGTGTACATGGTGTAGTTTACAAGTGTACAGGTGAGTTTACAAGTGTACATGGTGTAGTTTACAAGTGTACAGGGTGTAGTTTACAAGTGTACAGGTGTAGTTTACAATGTACATGGTGTAGTTTACAAGTGTACAGGTGTAGTTTACAAGTGTACATGGTAGTTACAAGTGTACAGGTGTAGTTTACAAGTGTACATGGTGTAGTCTTACAGTGTAATGGTGTAGTTTACAAGTGTACATGGTGTAGTTTAAGTGTACAGGGTGTAGTTTCAATGTACAGGGTGTAGTTTACAAGTGTACAGGTGTAGCTCAATGTACAGGGTGTAGTTTACAAGTGTACAGGGTGTAGTTTACAAGTGTACAGGGTGTAGTTTACAAGTGTACATGATGTAGTTTACAAGTGACAGGGTGTAGTTTACAAGTGTACAGGGTAGTTACATGTACAGGGTGTAGTTTACAAGTGTGGGGATTCAAGTGTACATGGTGTAGTTTACAGGTGCAGGTGAGTTTAAGTGTCAGGGTGTGGGCGAAGTGTACAGGGTGTAAGTGGCGCACTGCACGAGTGTAAGTGGCCCACTGCACGAGTGTAAGTGGCGCACTGCACGAGTGTAAGTGGCGCACTGCACGAGTGTAAGTGGCCCACTGCACGAGTGTAAGTGGCGCACTGCACGAGTGTAAGTGGCCCACTGCACGAGTGTAAGTGGCGCACTGCACGAGTGTAAGTGGCCCACTGCACGAGTGTAAGTGGCCCACTGCATGAGTGTAAGTGGCGCACTGAACCCCACTGATAATAATGAACAAATTACACATACAAAAATGATTAACCAATAACTGATCTGTAGAAAACATTTAAAAGAGGAATTCCAGTAACATAAACCTAGAACTGAGTTTTATTGAGAATGAATCTAAAATTTAGCAGTTTAGCGATTTTATGTTCTTTTAGCGAGTATTATCTTTCACAATCATCGGTTTACACTTAAAAAATATTCAGTAATACAAGGAACAAATTGCAGTGAACACCCGCACTGCATTTGTGTTGCAGTGAACACCCGCACTGCATTTGTGTTGCAGTGAACACCCACGCTGCATTTGTGTTGCAGTGAACACCCACGCTGCATTTATGTTGCAGTGAACACCCACGCTGCATTTATCTTGCAGTGAACACCCACACTGCATTTGTGTTGCAGTGAACACCCACACTGCATTTGTGTTGCAGTGAACACCCACACTGCATTTGTGTTGCAGTGAACACCCACGCTGCATTTGTGTTGCAGTGAACACCCACGCTGCATTTATGTTGCAGTGAACACCCACGCTGCATTTGTGTTGCAGTGAACACCCACGCTGCATTTATGTTGCAGTGAACACCCACGCTGCATTTATCTTGCAGTGAACACCCACGCTGCATTTATCTTGCAGTGAACACCCACGCTGCATTTGTGTTGCAGTGAACACCCACGCTGCATTTGTGTTGCAGTGAACACCCACGCTGCATTTGTATTGCAGTGAACACCCACGCTGCATTTGTGTTGCAGTGAACACCCACGCTGCATATTTGTTGCAGTGAACACCCACGCTGCATTTGTGTTGCAGTGAACACCCACGCTGCATTTATAAGTTGCTATATATTCACTACATATAGTACTCTGCCATTATCAGAGACACTTCACAAAGAGGAACTTCTGTACAAGAGTCGTTCCATAAGTGTACATGTTTCATTCTTGTTTAATGTTGAGGCACCAGCAGCACCAGTTGTGCTTCGCTCTTTGTGAATACCTGAAGTTTTGTATTTTTTTTAAACTTAAGCAAAATAAAAGTAGGAAGTGATACTAAGAGTCAGTTTAATAGTGGGTAAATAAGTTGTTATTGTAGATCCGTCATGAAAATTGTGTTTGTGACAACACTATCAGATAATAGAAGACTTGATCTTAAGAGACACTGTAAAAAGCAGGAGGCTCAAATAGAAGAAAAACTGAAGCTAGTGCTTGAGTCTGGGTTACACAGAGTCTGATTAAGAAGAAGAAGATAGAATATATTTGTTAAAAGAAGTTGTGAGAGTGATGAAAGTGAAGTTGTGAGAGTGATGAAAGTGAAGTTGTGAGAGTGATGAAAGTGAAGTTGTGAGAGTGATGAAAGTGAAGTTGTGAGAGTGATGAAAGTGAAGTTGTGAGAGTGATGAAAGTGAAGTTGTGAGAGTGATGAAAGTGAAGTTGTGAGAGTGATGAAAGTGAAGTTGTGAGAGTGATGAAAGTTGTGAAGTGTGAAGTAATTGGAGTGATGAAAGTGAAGTTGTGTGAGTGATGAAAGTGTCCCACGAAGTTGCCTTTGTGTTGGCAAATAAACGGAAGTCTTTCTCTGATGGAGAAGAAATTGTTAAGCTTTGTCTTGAGATAATGTCAAGATGTCTTGCTGATAAAAAATATTGAAAGAAAAGTAGACAAATCACTGTGTCAAAGTAAAGATTTACAAGATGCAGGGAAGAAATTTACCATCATGTATCTGAGCAACTGAGGAAGTATGTGAGCTCCTCATACTTCCTGGTCGCTCCCTGTAAGCTCCTCATACTTCCTGGTCGCTCCCTGTGAGCTCCTCATACTTCCTGGTCGCTCCCTGTGAGCTCCTCATACTTCCTGGTCGCTCCCTGTGAGCTTCTCATACTTCCTGGTCGCTCCCTGTGAGCTCCTCATACTTCCTGGTCGCTCCCTGTGAGCTCCTCATACTTCCTGGTCGCTCCCTGTGAGCTCCTCATACTTCCTGGTCGCTCCCTGTGAGCTCCTCATACTTCCTGGTCGCTCCCTGTGAGCTTCTCATACTTCCTGGTCGCTCCCTGTGAGCTCATACTTCCTGGTCGCTCCCTGTGAGCTCCTCATACTTCCTGGTCGCTCCCTGTGAGCTCCTCATACTTCCTGGTCGCTCCCTGTGAGCTCCTCATACTTCCTGGTCGCTCCCTGTGAGCTCCTCATACTTCCTGGTCGCCCCTGTGAGCTCCTCATACTTCCTGGTCGCTCCCTGTGAGCTCCTCATACTTCCTGGTCGCTCCCTGTGAGCTCCTCATACTTCCTGGTCGCTCCCTGTGAGCTCCTCATACTTCCTGGTCGCTCCCTGTGAGCTCCTCATACTTCCTGGTCGCTCCCTGTGAGCTCCTCATACTTCCTGGTCGCTCCCTGTGAGCTCCTCACATACTTCCTGGTCGCTCCCTGTGAGCTCCTCATACTTCCTGGTCGCTCCCTGTGAGCTCCTCATACTTCCTGGTCGCTCCCTGTGAGCTCCCGTCCTTCTCTCCTCAGGCTGATTATCTGCTCCTTGACTGTTGTTTTCCTTCTAATGTGACTGTATAACAACTTTGGTTCAAATTTAGCTTTTGATGTTATATCATACATTGCTGTGGGCGCCTCTTCTTATCCATGCATATTGATTTCTGGCTAATCGCCTCAGCTCCTTGTTTGCCTGGGTCCTTTGACTTCTATAATTTTTCCATGCTCTAGCACACTTGGACTCTGTCATAATTGTGACCAGTTCTAGTTCATTACCGCTGTAACTTGTTCAGCTATCAAAACTTTGGAGTCCAGTCAATGGACCAATTATGTACCTCTGTAATCTTTTGACTACCGCCCACAGGATGGGTATGGGGTGACTACCGCCCACAGGATGGGTATGGGGTGACTACCGCCCACAGGATGGGTATGGGATGACTACCGCCCACAGGATGGGTATGGGGTGACTACCGCCCACAGGATGGGTATGGGGTGACTACCGCCCACAGGATGGGTATGGGGTGACTACCGCCCACAGGATGGGTATGGGATGACTACCGCCCACAGGATGGGTATGGGGTGCATAATAAAGATATTAAACTAAGACTAAACTGGTCGTTGTGTGTTTGTGTTGCCCCTTGGTACGACCTTGTGTGCCTCCCTGCACTTTGTGCTCACTTTGTCCATCATGTCTCCTGTGCTTCTCATGTTGCCTCACTCTTCATTGTTTACTATGTATTCGAAACTCAGGATCTGACCACGTGATCGCTAGCGCCGAGGGGCCTTTCGTGTGTGCTTTCCCCTATGTCTTAACCTATTGAAGTTGAATATGAGGTCCAGCCTTGCTGGTTCATCGTCTCCTCTTATCTGTTTGTGTCCATAACATGTCGGTACGTGAAGCTTTCCAGCACTGCCTCCAGCATCTTGGCTCTCCATATCTCTGGTCCCCTATGTTGCTCCAGGTTTTCCCAATCTCCTTGTGGTTGAAATCCACCACTGTGAGTAACTTTGTCCTGCTTATGTGGGCCCTTCTGGCCACCTTAGGTAGTGTGTCCGCCATTACTCTGTTGCTCTCATAGTACTCTTGTCTTGGCCTTATGCTGTTCGGTGGTGGGTTGTACATCACTGCTATCATCACTTTTGGGCCCCCAGTTAAAAGTGTGCCTACTATGTAGTCATCCGCTTCACCTCTGAATAATCTTCTTATCTCAAAACTCCATTGGTCTTTGATGAGCAGTGCAACTCCTCCTTAACCTCTGTTTCCGTCTTTTTCTCATGATCTGATATCTACACAAGAAGATCGCATCTGTTATCACCCATGTGAGCATTGTCTCTGTGATGATTCTTTCCTATGTGTGTGTTGTGTACTTGTCTATTTGCACTTACCTACCTGTGGTTACAGGGGTCGATTCACAGCTCCTGGCCATGCCTCTTCACTGGTTTCTACTAGGTCTGCTATCTCCCTGCTCTATAAGCTTTATCGTATCTCTTCTTAAAGCTATGTATGAATCCTGTGTGTGTGTGTGTGTGTTATTGAGTGAATACTTGGGTCTAGGATACGTGGTACCAGCAGACCTGGTACCAGCAGACGTGGGTCCAGCAGACCTAGTACCAGCAGACCTGGGTCCAGCAGACCTGGTACCAGCAGACCTGGGTCCAGCAGACCTGGGTCCAGCAGACCTGGTACCAGCAGACCTGGGTCCAGCAGACCTAGTACCAACAGACCTGGTACCAGCAGACCTGGGTCCAGAAGACCTAGTACCAACAGACCTGGTATCAGCAGACCTGGTATCAGACCTGGTATCAGCAGACCTGATATCAGACCTGGTATCTGCAGACCTAGAACCAGCAGACCTGGTACCAGCAGACCTGGGTAGAGCAGACCTATTACCAGCAGACCTTGTACCATCAGACCTGGTATCAGCAGACCTGGTACCATCAGACCTGGTATCAGCAGACCTTGTACCAGCAGACCTGGTATCAGCAGACCTTGTACCAGCAGACCTGGTATCAGCAGACCTTGTACCAGCAGACCTGGTACCAGCAGGCCTGGGTAGAGCAGACCTGGGTCCAGCAGACCTGGTACCAGCAGACCTGGTACCAGCAGACCTGGTACCAGCAGACCTTGTACCAGCAGACCTGGGTCCAGCAGACCTGGGTCCAGCAGACCTTGTACCAGCAGACCTGGTACCAGCAGGCCTGGTACCAGCAGACCTAGTAAGAGCAGATATGGTACCAGCAGACCTAGTACCAACAGACCTGGTATCAGCAGACCTAGAACCAGCAGACCTGGTACCAGCAGACCTGGGTAAAGCAGACCTAGTACCAGCAGACCTTGTACCATCAGACCTGGTATCAGCAGACCTTGTACCAGCAGGCCTGGTACCAGCAGACCTGGGTAGAGCAGACCTGGGTCCAGTAGACCTGGATCCAGCAGACCTGGGTCCAGCAGACCTGGGTCCAGCAGACCTGGGTCCAGTAGACCTGGGTCCAGCAGACCTGGGTCCAGCAGACCTGGGTCCAGTAGACCTGGGTCCAGCAGACCTGGTACCAACAGACCTGGTCCAGCAGACCTGGTACCAACAGACCTGGGTCCAGCAGACCTTGTACCAGCAGACCTGGTACCAGCAGGCCTAGGTAGAGCAGACCTTGTACCAGCAGACCTGGGTCCAGCAGACTGGTCAGGGACCCAACGTCACTGTTGTATTAACTACAGTCTTTCTACAACTTATACATCTGTTATTACTACAAAAACTACAAGTTTGAAGACTGTAATAGTGTCTGACCCCAGCCTCCTCTCCTTGTCTCCCTCCCTCCCTGCCTCCCTCATTCTCCCTGCTGGCCTCATTCTCCCTGCGTGCCTCATTCTCCCTGCGTGCCTCATTCTCCCTGCCTGCCTCATTCTCCCTGCCTGCCTCATTCTCCCTGCCTGCCTCATTCTCCCTGCAGGCCTCACTCTCCCTGCCTGCCTCATTCTCCCTGCCTGCCTCACTCTCCCTGCCTGCCTCACTCTCCCTGTCTGCCTCACTCTCCCTGTCTGCCTCACTCTCCCTGTCTGCCTCACTCTCCCTGTCTGCCTCACTCTCCCTGTCTGCCTCACTCTCCCTGTCTGCCTCACTCTCCCTGTCTGCCTCACTCTCCCTGTCTGCCTCACTCTCCCTGTCTGCCTCACTCTCCCTGTCTGCCTCACTCTCCCTGTCTGCCTCACTCTCCCTGTCTGCCTCACTCTCCCTGTCTGCCTCACTCTCCCTGTCTGCCTCACTCTCCCTGTCTGCCTCACTCTCCTGTCTGCCTCACTCTCCCTGTCTGCCTCACTCTCCCTGTCTGCCTCACTCTCCCTGTCTGCCTCACTCTCCCTGTCTGCCTCACTCTCCCTGTCTGCCTCACTCTCCCTGTCTGCCTCACTCTCCCTGTCTGCCTCACTCTCCCTGTCTGCCTCACTCTCCCTGTCTGCCTCACTCTCCCTGTCTGCCTCACTCTCCCTGTCTGCCTCACTCTCCCTGTCTGCCTCACTCTCCCTGTCTGCCTCACTCTCCCTGTCTGCCTCACTCTCCCTGACTGCCTCACTCTCCTGTCTGCCTCACTCTCCCTGTCTGCCTCACTCTCCCTGTCTGCCTCACTCTCCCTGTCTGCCTCACTCTCCCTGTCTGCCTCACTCTCCCTGTCTGTCTCACTCTCCCTGTCTGCCTCACTCTCCCTGTCTGCCTCACTCTCCCTGTCTGCCTCACTCTCCCTGTCTGCCTCACTCTCCCTGTCTACCTCGCTCTCCCTGCTGGCTTCGCTCTCCCTGCCTGCCTCACTCTCCCTGCCTTTCTCACTCTCCCTGCCTTCCTCACTCCCCCTGCCTGCCTCATTCTCCCTGCCTTCCTCCCTGACTCTCCCTGCCTCTCTCCTTGACCCTTATTGCCTCCCTGACTCTCCCTGCCTGCCTCTCTGCCTTCCTCCCTGCCTCACCCTGCCTGCCTCCCTGCCTTCCTCCCTGCCTCACCCTGCCTGCCTCCCTGCCTTCCTCCCTGCCTCACCCTGCCTGCCTACCAACACTGGCTAACATGACCACCTCACCCTGCCTGCCTACCAACACTGGCTAACATGACCACCTCACCCTGCCTTCCTGCCTGCCTCACCCTGCCTGCCTCCCTGACCCTGCCTGCCTCCCTGACCCTGCCTGCCTCACTCTCCCTGCCTACCAACACTGGCTAACATAACCATCACAAGAGTGTTGGTTGTAGTGAGAATATTGGCAGTAATAACTAGTAATTATCTTATTACTAGTGTCTACACTACCACCACCACTACCACTACCACCACCACTACTACCTACACTACCACCGCAATTATCACAACCACCACAATTATAAACACTACCACATCTTCCAGCACTACCACAAATACCAACTTTATCACAACTACCACCACAATTAGCACCACTGCCACCACTACCACCACAACTAGTACCACTGCCACCACTACCACCGTCACTACCACCACAACTACCACCAGTACCACCACAACTAGCACCATTACTTTGACATTTCGAGACGTTAACTTCTGCTTGTGGTATTGTACTCATCTAATTGTGGTTACATGGGTCGATTCATAGCCAATGGCTCCGCCTCGCCACTGGTCGCTACTAGGTCCTCTCTCTTTCTGCTCCACCAGCTTCATCATACCTCTTCTTAAAGCTATGTATGCTACCTGCCTCCACTTCATCACTCTCCAGATTGTTTCACTTCCTGACAACTCTATGACTGAAGAAATACTTCCTAACATCCCTGAGTCTTCAGCTTCCAGTTGTGACCCCTTGTTGCTGTGTCCCATCTAGGACCACCAGATAGCAGCACTAGGACCACCAGATGGCAGCACTAGGACCACCAGATGGCAGCACTAGGACCACCAGATGACAGCACTAATACCACCAGATGGCAGCACTAGGACCACCAGATGGCAGCACTAGGACCACCAGATGGCAGCACTAGGACCACCAGATGACAGCACTAGGACCACCAGATGGCAGCACTAGGACCACCAGATGGCAGCACTAGGACCACCAGATGGCAGCACTAGGACCACCAGATGACAGCACTAGGACCACCAGATGACAGCACTAGGACCACCAGATGGCAGCACTAGGACCACCAGATGGCAGCACTAGGACCACCAGATGGCAGCACTAGGACCACCAGATGACAGCACAAGGACCACCAGATGGCAGCACTAGGCCCACCAGATGGCAGCACTAGGACCACCAGATGACAGCACTAGGACCACCAGATGGCAGCACTAGGACCACCAGATGACAGCACAAGGACCACCAGATGACAGCATAAGGACCACCAGATGGCAGCACTAGGACCACCATTTGGCAGCACTAGGACCACCAGATGACAGCACTAGGACCACCAGATGGCAGCACTAAGCCCACCAGATGGCAGCACTAGGACCACCAGATGGCAGCACTAGGACCACCAGATGGCAGCACTAGGACCACCAGATGGCAGCACTAGGACCACCAATAGCAGCACTAGACCCACCAGATGACAGCACTAGGACCACCAGATGGCAGCACTAGGACCACCAGATGGCAGCACTAGGACCACCAGATGACAGCACAAAGACCACCAGATGGCAGCACTAGGACCACCAGATGGCAGTACTAGGACCACCAGATGGCAGCACTAGAACCACCAGATGGCAGCACTAGAACCACCAGATGGCAGCACTAGAACCACCAGATGGCAGCACTAGGACCACCAGATGGCAGCACTAGGACCACCAGATGGCAGCACTAGGCCCACCAGATGGCAGCACTAGGACCACCAGATGGCAGCACTAGGACCACCAGATGGCAGCACTAGGACCACCAGATGGCAGCACTAGGACCACCAGATGGCAGCACTAGGACCACCAGATGACAGCACTAGGACCACCAGATGACAGCACTAGGACCACCAGATGGCAGCACTAGGACCACCAGATGGCAGCACTAGGCCCACCAGATGGCAGCACTAGGCCCACCAGATGGCAGCACTAGGACCACCAGATGGCAGCACTAGGACCACCAGATGGCAGCACTAGGACCACCAGATGGCAGCACTAGGCCCACCAGATGACAGCACTAGGACCACCAGAGGGCAGCACTAGGCCCACCAGAGGGCAGCACTAGGCCCACCAGATGGCAGCACTAGGACCACCAGATGGCAGCACTAGGACCACCAGATGACAGCACTAGGACCACCAGATGACAGCACTAGGACCACCAGATGACAGCACTAGGACCACCAGATGACAGCACTAGGACCACCAGATGACAGCACTAGGACCACCAGATGACAGCACTAGGACCACCAGATGGCAGCACTAGGACCACCAGATGACAGCACTAGGACCACCAGATGGCAGCACTAGGACCACCAGATGGCAGCACTAGGCCCACCAGATGGCAGCACTAGGACCACCAAATGGCAGCACTAGGACCACCAGATGGCAGCACTAGGACCACCAAATGGCAGCACTATGACCACCAAATGGCAGCACTAGGACCACCAGATGGCAGCACTAGGACCACCAGATGGCAGCACTAGGCCCACCAGATGGCAGCACTAGGCCCACCAGATGGCAGCACTAGGCCCACCAGATGGCAGCACTAGGCCCACCAGATGGCAGCACTAGGCCCACCAGATGGCAGCACTAGGCCCACCAGATGGCAGCACTAGGACCACCAGATGGCAGCACTAGGCCCACCAGATGGCAGCACTAGGACCACCAGATGGCAGCACTAGGCCCACCAGATGGCAGCACTAGGCCCACCAGATGGCAGCACTAGGACCACCAGAGGGCAGCACTAGGCCCACCAGAGGGCAGCACTAGGCCCACCAGATGGCAGCACTAGGCCCACCAGATGGCCGCACTAGGTCTGGTGGCATCAGTGTGAAATATAATACCTGGCATCAGTCAAGTTACACACTGTTGTCGTTAATCTGACAAATGATAGACTTAAATTTCTGGTACTAAGAGGTCACTAGTGTGGCTGCTGACGTTAATTACCAAACATATGTACACTCATCTCACACACCGAGGTCCGGGGGTCGATCCCCGGTGCGGCTGGAAAACATCAGGATGTGTTTCCTTAAGACACCTGCTGTCCATGTTCACCTAGCAGTAAAATAGGTACCTGGGTGTTAGCTGACTGGTGTGGGTCGCATCCTGGGACAAACAAAGACATTACTATGAGGAGAGAAGTAAAAGAAACTGGTGTGGCCAAAATGTTGTTGATAAGAGAGTGAAGCAGAGGACGTCACTCTACCAGGAACTCCTGCAGGAGACATACCGTCCTGGGACTGTCCCACACACTGTGCAACACGTCACGAGACATTGCTGTGACTGAGCTGTATAACAGAGCACAGTCGTTAACTGGAACCATGAAGCATAGTAGTAGTCATGGCAGGGTTGTCACTGAAGGGTAGTTACTGCAGGGTAGTCACTATGGTAGTCACTATGCTAGTCACTATGCTAGTCACTATGCTAGTCACTGCAGGATAGTCACTGCAAGGTAGTCACTGCAGGGTAGTTACTATGGTAGTCATTGCAAGGTTGTCACTGCAGGATAGTCACTGCAGGGTAGTCACTGCAGGGTTGTCACTGCAGGGTAGTCACTGCAGGGTAGTCACTGCAGGGTAGTCACTACAGGGTAGTCACTGCAGGGTTGAGTCACCATGGGGCACCACTGGTGCAAGGTAGTCACTGCAGGGTAGAGTCACCATGGGGCACCACTGGTGCAGGGTAGTCACTGCAGGGTAGAGTCACCATGGGGCACCACTGGTGCAGGGTAGAGTCACCATGGGGCACCACTGGTGCAGGGTAGTCACTGCAGGGTTGAGTCACCATGGGGCACCACTGGTGCAGGGTAGAGTCACCATGGGGCACCACTGGTGCAGGGTAGAGTCACCATGGGGCACCACTGGTGCAGGGTAGTCACTGCAGGGTAGAGTCACCATGGGGCACCACTGGTGCAGGGTAGAGTCACCATGGGGCACCACTGGTGCAGGGTAGTCACTGCAGGGTAGAGTCACCATGGGGCACCACTGGTGCAGGGTAGAGTCACCATGGGGCACCACTGGTGCAGGGTAGTCACTGCAGGGTTGAGTCACCATGGGGCACCACTGGTGCAGGGTAGAGTCACCATGGGGCACCACTGGTGCAGGGTAGAGTCACCATGGGGCACCACTGGTGCAGGGTAGTCACTGCAGGGTAGAGTCACCATGGGGCACCACTGGTGCAGGGTAGAGTCACCATGGGGCACCACTGGTGCAGGGTAGAAGTCACCATGGGGCACCACTGGTGCAGGGTAGAGTCACCATGGGGCACCACTGGTGCAGGGTAGTCACTGCAGGGTTGAGTCACCATGGGGCACCACTGGTGCAGGGTAGAGTCACCATGGGGCACCACTGGTGCAGGGTAGAGTCACCATGGGGCACCACTGGTGCAGGGTAGAGTCACCATGGGGCACCACTGGTGCTGGTAAGTGAAGGTGTACAAGTACCTCAGCACACTGGATCAGGAGTGCAGACTGTGCCACACTTCAGGATAGTCGTCAACTGGCACTGTGTCGCAGCAGAGTTGCTACAAGGTCGCACTAGCGCAGCACGACTTGATAGTGCCAGCGAGTAGGTGAGTCATAAGTACGACTCAGGTGAAGGTGCCTTCAGCGATGCCAGTAGGTGATAGTTGGCAGTGTGTGTGTGTGTTTGTGTGTGTGTGTTGTGTATGTGTGTGTTGTGTGTGTGTGTGTTGTGTGTGTTGTGTGTGTGTGTGTTGTGTATGTGTGTGTTGTGTATGTGTGTGTGTTGTGTATGTGTGTGTTGTGTATGTGTGTGTGTTGTGTATGTGTGTGTTGTGTATGTGTGTGTGTGTGTGTGTGTGTGTGTTGTGTGTGTGTGTGTGTGTGTGTTTTGTGTGTGTGTGTTGTGTATGTGTGTGTTGTGTGTGTGTGTGTGTTGTGTGTGTGTTGTGTATGTGTGTGTGTGTGTGTGTGTGTGTGTGTGTGTGTGTGTGTGTTGTGTATGTGTGTGTGTTGTGTGTGTGTGTGTGTTGTGTATGTGTGTGTGTGTTGTGTATGTGTGTGTTGTGTATGTGTGTGTGTGTGTTGTGTGTGTGTGTGTGTTGTGTGTGTGTGTGTGTTGTGTATGTGTGTGTGTTGTGTATGTGTGTGTTGTGTATGTGTGTGTGTGTTTGTGTATGTGTGTGTTGTGTATGTGTGTGTGTGTTTTGTGTGTGTGTGTTGTGTATGTGTGTGTGTGTGTTGTGTTGTGTGTGTGTGTTGTGTATGTGTGTGTTGTGTATGTGTGTGTTTGTGTATGTGTGTGTGTGTTGTGTATGTGTGTGGTTTTGTGTTGTGTGTGTGTGTGTGTTGTGTATGTGTGTGTGTGTGTTTGTGTGTGTGTGTGTGTTGTGTATGTGTGTGTGTGTGTGTGTGTGTGTGTGTGTGTTGTGTATGTGTGTGTGTTGTGTATGTGTGTGTGTGTTGTGTATGTGTGTGTTGTGTGTGTGTGTGTTGTGTGTGTGTGTGTTGTGTATGTGTGTGTGTTGTGTATGTGTGTGTGTTTGTGTTGTGTGTGTGTGTGTATGTGTGTGTGTGTGTGTTGTGTATGTGTGTGTGTGTTGTGTGTGTGTGTGTGTGTGTTGTATGTGTGTGTGTTGTGTATGTGTGTGTGTTGTGTATGTGTGTGTGTGTTGTGTATGTGTGTGTGTGTGTTGTGTGTGTGTGTTGTGTATGTGTGTGTGTGTGTTGTGTGTGTGTGTGTGTTGTGTATGTGTGTGTGTGTGTTGTGTGTGTTGTGTGTGTTGTGTTGTGTGTGTGTTTGTGTGTGTTGTGTGTGTGTTGTGTATTGTGTTTTGTTGTGTGTGTGTGTGTGTGTGTGTGTGTTTTGTATGTGTGTGTTGTGTTGTGTGTGTTGTGTATGTGTGTGTTGTGTATGTGTGTGTTGTGTATGTGTGTGTTGTGTAGTGTGTGTGTTGTGTTGTGTGTATGTGAGTGTGATGTAAATGTGTAGTGTGTTGCAGTGTGTGTGTGTGTGACATGTAATGTGGTAGTTTAGTGGTTGTGACATGCTAACACTGTATGTAACACTGAGGTAGTAACAGTGTCATGTCGGAAGACATGTTAACACTGAGGGTAGTATTACAGTGGTCTGGGACACAACACTGTAGTAACACTGAGGGTAGTATTACAGTGGTCTGGGACACACAACACTGTAGTAACACTGAGGGTAGTATTACAGTGGTCTGGGACACAACACTGTAGTAACACTGAGGGTAGTGTTACAGTGGTCTGGGAACACAACACTGTAGTAACACTGAGGGTAGTATTACAGTGGTCTGGGACACAACACTGTAGTAACACTGAGGGTAGTGTTACAGTGGTCTGGGACACACAACACTGTAGTAACACTGAGGGTAGTGTTACAGTGGTCTGGGACACACAACACTGTAGTAACACTGAGGGTAGTGTTACAGTGGTCTGGGACACACAACACTGTAGTAACACTGAGGGTAGTGTTACAGTGGTCTGGGACACAACACTGTAGTAACACTGAGGGTAGTGTTACAGTGGTCTGGGACACAACACTGTAGTAACACTGAGGGTAGTGTTACAGTGGTCTGGGACACAACACTGTAGTAACACTGAGGGTAGTATTACAGTGGTCTGGGACACACAACACTGTAGTAACACTGAGGGTAGTATTACAGTGGTCTGGGACACAACACTGTAGTAACACTGAGGGTAGTGTTACAGTGGTCTGGGACACACAACACTGTAGTAACACTGAGGGTAGTGTTACAGTGGTCTGGGGGCACAACACTGTGTAACACTGAGGGTAGTATTACAGTGGTCTGGGACACAACACTGTAGTAACACTGAGGGTAGTGTTACAGTGGTCTGGGACACAACACTGTAGTAACACTGAGGGTAGTGTTACAGTGGTCTGGGCCACAACACTGTAGTAACATTGAGGTTAGTATTACAGTGGTCTGGGACACAACACTGTAGTAAAACTGAGGGTAGTGTTACAGTGGTCTGGGACACAACACTGTAGTAACACTGAGGGTAGTATTACAGTGGTCTGGGCACAACACTGTGCTAACACAGGTAGTGTTACAGTGGTCTGGACACAAACACTGTAGTAACACTGAGGTAGTGTTACATGGTCTGGACACAACACTGTAGTAACACTGAGGGTAGTTTACAGTGGTCTGACACAACACTGTAGAACACACAGTTCAGCTGGACACACATTGTTCACTGTACAGTGTCTGGACAAAACTGTATACACTGAACACTGGTTCTACTGACTGGCACAACACTGTGAACACTTGTTCTGGCTGACTAGAACACTGAACACATTGTTCTACTGACTGGAACACTGAACACTTGTTCTACTGACTGTGAACACACACTGAACACTTTGTTCTACTACTGTGAACACTGGACACTTGTTCTACTGACTGACACTGAACACTTGTTCTACTGACTGTGAACACTTAACACTTGTTCTACTGACTGTGAACACTGAACAATTGTTCTACTGACTGTGAACACTGGACACTTGTTCTACTGACTGTGAACACTGACACTTGTTCTACTGACTGTGAACACTGGACACTTGTTACTGCTGTGACACTGGACATGACTGACTTGAACACTGACACTTTGTCTACTGACTGTAACACTGAACGCTTGTCTCACTGACTGTGAACAGCTGGACACTGGTTCTACTGACGTGACATGGCACTTGTTCACTGGACTGTGACACTGACGTCATGATGTGAACACTGACACCACTGACGTGAAATGACACTTAGTCTGACGCTATGAGTGAATCAGCACTGAGTCTCATGGTGTGACATCGAGCGTGACGCCATGGTGTGACATCGAGCGTGACGCCATGGTGTGACATCGAGCGTGACGCTATGGTGTGACGTCGGGCGTGACGCCATGGTGTGACATCGAGCGTGACGTCATGGTGTGACGTCGGGCATGACGCCATGGTGTGACATCGAGCGTGACGCTATGGTGTGACGTCGGGCGTGACGCCATAGTGTGACATCGAGCGTGACGTCATGGGGTGACGTCGGGCGTGACGTGAGGGAGCACAACAGCTGACAACAAAATTAACTAGACGGTGCAGGTGGTGGGGAGATTGAGGTAGTGTGGGTGTGGGGTGATGTAGTGTGGGTGTGGGGTGATGTAGTGTGGGTGTGGGATGATGTAGTGTGGGTGTGGGGTGATGTAGTGTGGGTGTGGGGTGGTGTGGGTGTGGGGTGGTGTGGGTGTGGGGTGATTTAGTGTGGGTGTGGGGTGATGTAGTGTGGGTGTGGGGTGATGTAGTGTGGGTGTGGGGTGATGTAGTGTGGGTGGGGTGATGTAGTGTGGGTGTGGGGTGATGTAGTGTGGGTGTGGGGTGATGTGGTGTGGGGTGATGGAGGTGGTTGGGGTGAGTAGTGTGGGTGTGGGGTGATGTAGTGTGGGTGTGGGGTGATGTGTGGGTGGGGGTGAGAGGTGGGTGTGGGGTGATGAGTGTGGGGTGGGGTGAGGTAGTGTGGGTGTGGGGTGAGGTAGTGTGGGTGTGGGGTGATGCAGTGTGGGTGTGGGGTGATGTAGTGTGGGTGTGGGGTGATGTAGTGTGGGTGTGGGGTGATGTAGTGTGAGGTAGTGTGGGTGTGGGGTGAGGTAGTGTGGTTGTAGGGTGATGTAGTGTGGGTGTGGGGTGATGTAGTGTATGTGTGGGGTGAGGTAGTGTGGGTGTGGGGTGAGGTAGTGTGGGTGTAGGGTGATGTAGTGTGGGTGTGGGGTGTTGTAGTATGGGTGTGGGGAGATGAGTGTGGGTGTGGGTGAGCAGTGTGGGGTGGGTGATGCAGTGTGGGTGTGGGGTGATGAGTGTGGTGTGGGGGAGTAGGTGATGGGGGTGGGGTGAGGAGTGTGGTGTAGGGGATGTAGTGTGGGTGGGGTGTAGGTCAGTGGGTGTAGGGGGTGAGGGAGTAGTGTGGGTGTGGGTGAAGGGGGTGTGGGAGTTGACATTAGAGGGGGTGTGAGGAACACGTGACGCCCAGGCAACCTGTACTCAGTAATCAACATGTGGCTTAGCCATGTGGCTTGGACATCAGGCTTGGACAAGCACTTGACGTTACTTGGAGTGGCTTGGACACTAATACACAGCCCTGACCAGACATCCAGAGAGACAGCAATTAGTACCAGCGGGAGTGATGCAGGTACCAGCGCTGACACCAGCGGGAGTGATGCAGGTACCAGCGCTGACACCAGCGGGAGTGATGCAGGTACCAGCGCTGACACCAGCGGGAGTGATGCAGGTACCAGCGCTGACACCAGCGGAGTGATGCAGGACCAGCTGACACCAGCGGAGTGATGCAGGTACCAGCGCTGACACCAGCGGGAGTGATGGCCCGGCTACCCCCGCGGGAGTGATGCAGGTACCAGCGCTGACACCAGCGGGAGTGATGCAGGTACCAGCGCTGACCCCAGCGGGAGTGATGCAGGTACCAGCGCTGACACCAGCGGGAGTGATGCAGGTACCAGCGCTGACCCCAGCGGGAGTGATGCAGGTACCAGCGCTGACCCAGCGGGAGTGATCAGGTACCAGCGCTGCGACCCCAGCGGGAGTGATGCAGGTACCATCGCTGACCCCAGCGGGAGTGATGCAGGTACCATCGCTGACCCCAGCGGAGTGATGCAGGTACCATGCGCTGACCCAAGCGGGAGTGATGCAGGTACCAGCGCTGACCCCAGCGGGAGTGATGCAGGTGACCATGACGCTGACCCCAGCGGGAGTGATGCAGGTACCAGCGCTGACCCCAGCGGGAGTGATGCAGGTACCAGCGCTGACCCCAGCGGGAGTGATGCAGGTACCAGCGCTGACCCCAGCGGAGTGATGAAGGTACCAGCGCTGACCCAGCGGGAGTGATGCAGGTACCAGCGCTGACCCCAGCGGGAGTGATGCAGGTACCAGCGCTGACCCCAGCGGAGTGATGCAGGTACCAGCGCTGACCCAGCGGAGTGATGCAGGTACCAGCGCTGACACCAGCGGGAGTGATGCAGGTACCAGCGCTGACACCAGCGGGAGTGATGCAGGTACCAGCGCTGACACCAGCGGGAGTGATGCAGGTACCAGCGCTGACACCAGCGGGAGTGATGCAGGTACCAGCGCTGACACCAGCGGGAGTGATGCAGGTACCAGCGCTGACACCAGCGGAGGATGCAGGACCAGCGCTGACACCAGCGGAGTGATGCAGGTACCAGCGCTGACACCAGCGGAGTGATGCAGGTACCAGCGCTGACCCCAGCGGAGTGATGCAGGTACCAGCGGAAGTGATGCAGGTACCAGCGCTGACACCAGCGGGAGTGATGCAGGTACCAGCGCTGACACCAGCGGGAGTAATGCAGGTACCAGCGGAAGTGATGCAGGTACCAGCGTGACCCAGCGGAGTGATGCAGGTACCAGCGGAAGTGATGCAGGTACCACGCTGACCCCAGCGGAGTGATGCAGGTACCAGCGCTGACCCCAGCGGGAGTGATGCAGGTACCAGCGCTGACACCAGCGGGAGTGATGCAGGTACCAGCGGAAGTGATGCAGGTACCAGCGCTGACCCCAGCGGGAGTGATGCAGGTACCAGCGCTGACCCCAGCGGGAGTGATGCAGGTACCAGCGCTGACACCAGCGGGAGTAATGCAGGTACCAGCGGAAGTGATGCAGGTACCAGCGCTGACCCCAGCGGGAGTGATGCAGGTACCAGCGCTGACCCCAGCGGGAGTGATGCAGGTACCAGCGCTGACACCAGCGGGAGTGATGCAGGTACCAGCGCTGACACCAGCGGGAGTGATGCAGGTACCAGCGCTGACCCCAGCGGGAGTGATGCAGGTACCAGCGCTGACCCCAGCGGGAGTGATGCAGGTACCAGCGCTGACCCCAGCGGGAGTGATGCAGGTACCAGCGCTGACCCCAGCGGGAGTGATGCAGGTACCAGCCTGACCCCAGCGGGAGTGATGCAGGTACCAGCGCTGACCCCAGCGGGAGTGATGCAGGTACCAGCGCTGACCCCAGCGGAGTGATGCAGGTACCAGCGCTGACCCCAGCGGGAGTGATGCAGGTACCAGCGCTGACCCAGCGGGAGTGATGCAGGTACCAGCGCTGACCCCAGCGGGAGTGATGCAGGTACCAGCGCTGACCCCAGCGGGAGTGATGCAGGTACCAGCGCTGACCCCAGCGGGAGTGATGCAGGTACCAGCGCTGACCCCAGCGGGAGTGATGCAGGTACCAGCGCTGACCCCAGCGGGAGTGATGCAGGTACCAGCGCTGACCCCAGCGGAGTGATGCAGGTACCAGCGCTGACCCCAGCGGAGTGATGCAGGTACCAGCGCTGACCCCAGCGGGAGTGATGCAGGTACCAGCGCTGACCCCAGCGGAGTGATGCAGGTACCAGCGCTGACCCCAGCGGAGTGATGCAGGTACCAGCGCTGACCCCAGCGGGAGTGATGCAGGTACCAGCGCTGACCCCAGCGGGAGTGATGCAGGTACCAGCGCTGACCCCAGCGGAGTGATGCAGGTACCAGCGCTGACCCCAGCGGGAGTGATGCAGGTACCAGCGCTGACCCCAGCGGGAGTGATGCAGGTACCAGCGCTGACCCCAGCGGGAGTGATGCAGGTACCAGCGCTGACCCCAGCGGAGTGATGCAGGTACCAGCGCTGACCCCAGCGGGAGTGATGCAGGTACCAGCGCTGACACCAGCGGAGTGATGAGTACCAGCGCTGACCCCAGCGGGAGTGATGCAGGTACCAGCGCTGACCCCAGCGGGAGTGATGCAGGTACCACGCTGACACCAGCGGGAGTGATGCAGGTACCAGCGCTGACACCAGC
>WNWK01004739.1:0-5000 GCA_009830355.1 Cherax destructor
GTACACTAGTGTAGGATGTCACTAGTGTAGGATGTACACAAGTGAAGGATGTACACTAGTGAAGGATGTACACTAGTGAAGGATGTACACTAGTGTAGGATGTACACTAGTGAAGGATGTACACTAGTGTAGGATGTACACTAGTGAAGGATGTACACTAGTGAAGGATGTACACTAGTGAAGGATGTACACAGGTGAAGGATGTACACTAGTGAAGGATGTACACTAGTGTAGGATGTACACTAGTGAAGGATGTACACTAGTGTAGGATGTACACTAGTGAAGGATGTACACTAGTGAAGGATGTACACTAGTGTAGGATGTACACTAGTGTAGGATGTACACTAGTGAAGGATGTACACTAGTGTAGGATGTACACTAGTGTAGGATGTACACAGGTGAAGGATGTACACAAGTGAAGGATGTACACTAGTGTTGGATGTACACTAGTGTAGGATGTACACAAGTGAAGGATGTACACTAGTGAAGGATGTACACAGGTGAAGGATGTACACTAGTGAAGGATGTACACTAGTGTAGGATGTACACTAGTGAAGGATGTACACTAGTGTAGGATGTACACTAGTGAAGGATGTACACTAGTGTAGGATATACACTAGTGAAGGATGTACACTAGTGAAGGATGTACACTAGTGTAGGATGTACACTAGTGTAGGATGTACACTAGTGAAGGATGTACACTAGTGTAGGATGTACACTAGTGTAGGATGTACACTAGTGAAGGTGAGAGTGAGGTTGGAGAAACATCGCAGTGGTGACTGGCGATGGTTCAACAATGGACTGAAACATCATACCGACGTTTCGTCTCGAAACTACGGGATATTTCTGAGCTACAACGTGATTGGCGGAGATGGGTGTGAGCTCTAATGGGATTAGCGAGGTAGAGGTGAGCTGCAACGCGATTGGTGCATGTGTTTGTTTACATGTAGCATGATTGGTTGACTCCTTTCAGAGGGGCCTCAGCCAATCACAGGCCTCCTCTGAAAATCACCAACGGCAGGCACCCTTCTGGATAATTAACGACGGCAGTTAAGCTGCATAAAAGGGCAAACAACCTCCTGTGTTGTTTTGACCAGTTCGACAGTTCAGAGCAGTAACATCACAGTCGTACTGAAGGACGTGGCACTCCAAATGCGTCGTTTACGACTGTGTGTGAAAAGCCGTTGTCACTCGGGCGGTCAAGTTAACCTCGTCCTTGTATAGACAGCTACGTTATTTTTTGCACACTTTCCAAATAACATGGTTGGCTTTCATTATTCTTAGATTAGTACTCTCAGACTATTACACTCACACGCACAGCGAAAGTCCCTGAAGACAAGCACAGGTCAACCACAGGTCAACCACAGTGAGTCCAACTGTGACTACCTGTAATTGTTTGTGTTATGAATGCTGTGGTTGTGGTTATTGTTGTTGCTGTGAGTTGTGGCTGTGTTTGTAGTGATTGGTTGTGACTGTTGTGGGTTGTGTTTTTGTTTTTTTGGCTGTAGTTTGTGGTATTGTGGTAGTGGTTGCTACGGATTTTGTCTGTTTGAAATTATGGTCTTCATGGATTGTGGGTTTGTTGTAGGTTGTGATTGTTGTAGTTTGTGGTTGTTGTGGTTGTTGTGGTTGGTGGTTGCGAGCCAGGGCAAGACCAGGCAACAAGCCAGTATCAGCCTGGCTTAGAAACAGCCTCAGACCTCTCTTAAGGCGACTGTAAGAATATATATATATAATATATACAAACACGCGCACCCACGCACATGAACGTATGTATACATGTATCTGCGAGTCCATACACTCATTGAATCTATACACACTCACGGCATTGTAGATCAATAATATACAACGGTTAAATACACTTTATGTATAGCTGTTTAGTACAGAGAATAATGTACACACACATTCACTTATTCTTAAGATCTGTAACAAGCGTTGGGAGTTGTAAAATTCTTAGGCCTGTGGAAGTGGAGAAAAACGGGGGAAGGAGTTTGTGAATTTTGTAGACATAAGCCTGAGGATTGTGAGGATGGCGGCCTATGAAGGATTACTATCATCCCTGTACACTAAGCATGATCCTAAAGCATGGAACATTTTTTTTCAAAAAAGTGGAGAGGTTAAGAATGTTGGGTTTCTTGCTGGGATGCTGGGGGGTTTGGTGCTGGGACTTGTTTTAAGGACTAGGACACGATGCTGAGATGCTTAAGTGGTTAGACGAGGCGGCTGAGAAGTGGTTAGGAATACTAGTTCCCTGCTGACATGTTTTGGCGTCTAGAAGAGGCTGCTGGGAGTGCTGGATGCCCCTGCTAGGCTGGCACGTTGCTAGGAGATGCCACGAGTATTAGCTGCTATGAAATAGTTAAAAGATTTATACTACGAGTGCTAGGCGGACTACCAAGCCTACTAGGAGAGACCATGGGAGACCTGTCTCTCAAGAGTTCTCTGAGGTCTCCCGACTGCCTCTCAGAGTGCCAGAAAAATCTCGCAGCTGCTTCTCAAACTGCTACAAAGTCCCCCAGCTGCCTCTCAAAACGACACAAGGCGTTCTAGTGGTCACTCCGAGTCTCGCATCTCACTGAGAGACAAACACAAACAAACACTGTGGCAAGGGAGTAGCCAGCACATTAACACTGTCGTCTAAGCTAAATTTCCAAACTCTGGCACTACTCTTAGGCTCTCTCAGCAGTGTCATCTTGCCTCGAACACTGACGTTTGTCCATCATCTTGGTAACGATTGTCTTTCTTGTTAGTGAGTGCCTCTTGCCCGTCACTTTTTCTTTGCTGGTTTCTCCTGCCTCCGGCCCGTCCGTAGGTTCCACCTGTATACCGGCTACACGTGCCCATCAGTGCCACCTGCCCATCACGAGAGACACGGGAAAGAGAGCGAGAGGCAACCACCTGGAGGCACTTGGGCTGCCGTTCACTGCAAGAGAGATGACAAGTGTTAGCTTAGTTTGTTAGGGATCTCTTGACTTCACTCAGGTCAGTTAAGACGTGAAATACACCTGTCAACAATAAAAAAAGAATATACTTTAATACATTAAATAAAGATTAATGTAAACTCTCAAGATAAATGCTTTAGTGTCCAGCTCAAACCTCTTCCCCCTCACCTCACCTCACCTCACCACCATCATTCTCACTTCAGCCTCTTCCCCTCACTTCACCTGAGGTATGGAAGACGGCAAATGTAGTACCAATTTTTAAGAAAGGAGACAGACACGAGGCATTAAACTACAGACCAGTGTCATTGACGTGTGTAGTGCGAAAAGTCATGGAGAAGATCATTAGGAGGAGAGTGGTGGAGTACCTAGAAAGACACAAGCTTATAAACGACAACCAGCACGGTTTCAGGGAAGGGAACTCCTGTGTCACAAATCTACTGGAGTTTTATGACAAGGTAACGGAAGTAATGAATGAGAGAGAGGGATGGGTAGATTGCATTTCCTTGGACTGAAAAGAAGACCTTCGACACAGTTCCTCACAAGAGATTAGAACAAAAGCTAGAGGATCAGGCATGCATAACAGGAAAGGCACTGCAATAAACCAAGGAGGCACAAACGAGTCTTGGTACGTGATGAGGTGTTAGAGTGGGCTTCTTGTGACGAGCGAGGTTCCACAGGGGTCAGTCCTAGGACCAGTGCTGTTTTTTGGTATATGTCAATGACATGACTGAAGGGATAGACTCAGAAGAAACCCTGTTTGCAAATGATGTGAAGTTAATGAGGAGAATTAAAGTGGATGAGGATCGGGCAGGACTATAAAGGGACCTGGACAGACTGCAAGCCTGGTCCAGCAACTGGCTCGTTGAATTTAACCCTAACAAATGCAAAGTCATGAATTTCGGGGAAGGGCAAAGAAGACCGCAGACAGAGTATAGGCTAGGTGGCTAAAGTCTGCAAACCTCACTCAAAGAAAAGGATCTTAGTGTGAGAATGATACCAACCAGATAACTACTGCAGCATATGGGCGCCTGGCAAACCTAAGAATAGCGTTCCGACACCTCAGTAAGGAATCGTTCAAGACTCTGTACACCGTGTGCGTCAGGCCCATATTGGAGTATGCAGAACCAGTTTCGAACCCACACCTGGTCAAGCACGTCAAGAAATTAGAAAAAGTGCAAAAGTTTGCAACAGGTCTAGTCCCGGAGCTAAGGGAAATGTCTTACGAAGAAACATTAAGGGAAATCGGCCTGACGACACTGGAGGACAGGAGGGTTAGGGGAGACATGATAATGACATAAAATACTGCCAGGAATTGACAAGGTGGACAGAGACAAAATGTTCCTGAGATGGAACACAGAAACAAGTGGTCGCAATTGGAAGTTGAAGACTCACTTGAGTCAAAAGTATGTTAGGAAGTATTTCTTTAGTTATTGAGTTGTCAGGAAGTGGAATAGTCTGGTAAATGACGTAATAGAGGCAGGAACTCATGGAGCAGGGAGAGAGAGGATCTAGTAGCGATTAGTGAAGAGGCGGGGCCAGGAGCTATGACTCGACCCCTGCAACCGCAAATATGTGAGTACAAATAGGTGAGTACACACATGTGCAGTATATAATAGTTATATATCTTTATTTCTACAAGTACATGTACAAGGTATACAGGCCTAGCTGACATCAATGACATACTACTATATAGAAAGTCCCTTGTTATGCTGAGCATTTCGGGCAGATTAGGTCAGTGTCCCAGGATGCGACCCACACCAGTCGACTAACACCCAGGTACCCATTTTACTGATGGGTGAACTTGGACAACCGGTGTAAGCAAACACGCCCAGTGTTTCCACCCTTGCCGGGAATCGAACCCGGACGCACACCGCGCGAAGCGAGAGCTCTTGCCACCAGGCCTCGGGGCCCCGTAACGTGTATCTGGAAGGGTTCAGATATAGTATAGTGAAATCCTCAAACTAAGGAAGATATGAATGAAAAACGGAAACTGTAGCTTGAGATTCTACTTCGCCTATCTGTGTCATCTAATAATTAATGTTCGCTTCCCAGTGTATA